>BMAO01031383.1:0-247754 GCA_019973975.1 Trichonephila clavata | reverse complement strand
ACACACACCTTTTTTTTTTACCAATTTTGTATGAAATGAAAAGTATTCCAAAAATGCTTGAAATACTTAAAAATTCTCTTTTAAAATCAATAGAACTAAATACTATTTCAAACCTCATAAACATGATAAAATTGAATTTAATCATCCAAAAAAATCAATTATTTAGAAAATTATGAAACACAAACTTTTTTAAAAACTAATAGAAACCTTGTTCTATCAAGAAATGTCAAGTTATATTCCTTTCATATTCTCTGACAGATTCGCATCACTACTGTGTTCTACGCGAGGATTCTTCCGGTCCGATTCAACGATCTAGGATTCTTCCTGTTCAAATCCCTTTTTCCCCTATCCAAAAATCCCTATCTTTTAGGATTTTTCCTGTCTCCAATGCTATGTGGTTTCATGAGTGAATGTGACCATGCATTTCATTGGCCTTATGCAAAATTGTGGCATTGAATTGGAATTACTGTGTTCTGCATTCATATGATGTTTGAATCTCTATGCTATTGTGGATTAATACATACGTGTTGATTGTTTTCTACTAGAAGAAAACATATGAGTTTTTGTTATCCTGTGAACTACCCTGTTAACTGTGTGGACATTTTCAAAACGATCAACCATGTAACAACATTATGCATTTCTGTTATAATTTGCATGAGGTAAAGGGAGTGTTGCAAAGAAGAGCTTAGGATTTTATGGACTTCGTTTTACTAGCAGAGTCGTTTTACTAGTCAAATAAAAAAAAACTTCCTATCTACAAAAAAAAAAAAAAAAACCTTTAATTTAAATAATTGGCATTGAGGGGATGTGGCCCCTCTAGCTTTGGGGTGCCCGTATCACTAATACTGCGGTAGATGCGCCCCTGATTCAGAAGTATGTATGTATATTTTGATTTTTCCATGTACAAATCATTCCACGATGTGGAAGAGAATATATCATTCTATGTACAAGTTGTTAATATAGACTACCAATGTAAATGCCTCATAAAAAAAAAAAAGTGTTTTTTATTTTACATTTCAATGATTTTTTTTTTAAAAAAAGGTAAACTCATACCCATTTTCTCCAGGAAAAACTAATGAGATCTAACCTTTCCTTTTTCTAAGAATGTTTTTAATAAATATTACTGAAGAATGTCAAGTAGAGCTCAACATTTGGATTTGCTCAAAAGTTAAGGATGGAATATTGTTCTACTCATAATAAATGTCATTTAGCATATGTTTGTTACCAATCGAACACAGTTATTTTTTAATCACCTTATTTTTTATTTAAAAAAATATGTATGCTTGATAGATTGGAGCCCGAGGTGCCATTCCAAGCGGTGGTCTGCTTATAAGGTCAGTCTTATGGCTCTAAAAACATGTTGGGGGACCTCGGGTGGAGGAATAAATGCTCTTTTAAATTTATTCTTCCATAAAAATTCCAATAAAAAAAATTTCCATACATTTTTTTAAACTTAAATATAACAAAATTTTACCTATCTAGATACGAACTAAAATAATCCTAGGATCGCTTCATTAATTTACAGAGAAAATCTCTCAAAGTGTTCAAATATTTCAAGTCGCCTTCAGATAATGACTTATTTTATAGTTAAATTATGAAATCCGAATATGCATTCAGTGAATCCGCTCTCACTCAACTTACATCAAGGGCCTTCTTCAGACTGATCCACCCCGAATCCGGGTTGATTTCGAAGTAATCCAGGTCCGTGGGATCGTAGGGGGCCGTCAAATTATACACAATGGCTCCGTTGTTATCTGCGTCTTCATCCGAGGCCGATACTCGAAGGATATTGGTTCCCTTGGGGGTGTCCTGCTTCACGTTCTCTCGGTATTCCTGCCGGTCAAACAGAGGAGGGTTGTCGTTGATGTCCGTGATTTCCACTTTGAAGGAGCAAACCCCTTCCAGCGGGGGATTGCCCCTGTCCGTCGCCTTCACCGTCACGCTCACGAAGCGGCCGTCGTCCCCTTCCCTGTCGAACACCTGCGGAAGGAGGTTCACGATTAGAAACAAAAATATAGATTTTTAACAAAATATTTGCAAAACGATGGAACTATCGCAAAACGTTTTTTTCCTCCTGTATAGTTTCCCTTACCCAACCCCCCTTTTTCTTGCCAGATTGGCCACGCATCTAATATTTGAATTGTTTAGAATTCCAAAGTTTTGGCAAGTGATATCCAGGGCCGATCCTAGTATGTGTGCACCTCACATGGGCGGCCGAAGGCCTCATATAATTCAGTCAATCAAGCAAAAATTTTTAGAATTTCTCAAAATAAAACTTAACGTAAGTCGAATAAATATGCTGAATTTTAAACATTCATTGAAAAATCAAAATAAGTCCCGATTTTTCGGTAACATAGCATTGTTTAAAAAAAAATAGAATTCTAGTGCACAGGGGTGGGTCCACGCACATAGTCCATTAATGTCTACTCTTTATACTCATCCTTTATTTTGTAGCAAAATTCGTGGCAGAGCCGCCAGCAATACCGTTAGAAAAGATGTTTTTTTTTTACTTATCAGCGGTACTAGCGGTGTACTCTGGATCGATGCTAAACAAAGGCGTCTCAAAAATGATATTTGTCAGAGTTTCCTCGAAAATATCTAATATGGCTAATATTACCTAAGGCATAAGAGAGTTTAAATTCAATATGCATTTGGGTAAAATTAAAAGGTTTAAATCTATTAATAGCTTTTGCAATTTAGGAAAACAAAGTAGGGGAAATTAGTGATTTTTGAGTCTTTATGCATTTTTATTAATGTTTTACTTTCATACGGGTAGATGAGTTTATTACATCAACATTAAGTATGGGTCAAAGTATGAAAAATTCTCTATAGAGGTGGCCCATTAGATCTTTGCACTCGGCCGACACCCTTGGAGGGGTCACATGAACAAAATGATCCGATATTGATATTGTAATTTTATTTCTAATCCATCTTGCAGGGACGCTAGGTGAATTGAGAAGAAAAACTTTGATACACACAAACACACACAAATTTTTCTCACATATTAAGAAAAGCGTTGAACAAACTTGTTTTCTAATGTAACAAATATATTAAATTTTTTCAAAATTCAAGCAATCGCTACTGCAGCCTTTCAAGTAAATTTAGTCACACGTGTTTGAATAAAATCCAAATACATAATTATTTTATTTAAATACCTCTCGATCCCCATAATAAAAATGATGCATAAGTAGTTTTTTTTTTTAAACACTTCTCTCAACAACAGCAATTTAAAACAAGTTATAATAAATTTTTAGTCAATAAAACTTTTTAAAGTAATAAATTAATTTGTGTTCAATTAATACTCTAAAGCAGAGGTAGCGAACCTTTATGGATCAATGTGCCATTTTTCTCAAGAAGTGTTTAATGAGATACGGACGTGCAGTCAAATAATTCTTACTTGAGATTATTGCCAAAATAATAAAACTAAATACTAACAACTCAAAACTCTTTATTTACTACGAAAAAATGCATTTTGCACTTTATAGTAGTAAATGTTTTAGTTATATATGTGTAATTCAAGTTATAAAGTAACATTAGTGACTTCTGTTGTCACAGATTAGATGACAAATAACTTATATTAGGATTGTGAAATGTTACTTTTAGCAGAATGCATGCCGAATTGAAGTCGTCTGCCAAATGGTTGCTTGGCGAGTCTTTAATGTTATTCCTCTCTGAAAATAATCACTCGCAGGCATAGGTAGATGAAAATATGATTAAAAGAGAGCACGAGCCTTCTTCAAACAGTTAAATGCGTCTGGAATCGAATTCCATGTTTCCAAAATTTCGTTACTCATGTTTTTATTTATATTGCTTGTTAATCTTTCTGTTTCAATCAATTCCAATTCTTTCCTTGTTTCAATAAATTTTTGAATCCGTATTGAACCAGAGTGGGAATCAATCAGTTGCATCTTAACTTCTTCAATTTCCAGCCAATCGAACTAGGACAAGTTCAGTTTTTCAAAAGAAGTCACATCAGGGTACATAATAAACTTGATCGTTTCCAATAATTCTCTGAACTGAAAAAATCTTGCTGAAAATTCCTTGAATGAAGAATCAATTACGGAAATAAATTCTTCAATAATTTTTTCTTCGTCTGGTTTCTCATGTACATCAAAATTTTTGATATAATTTTTTTTTTCAAGTTTGGGAAGTACTTGTAACTTCTAGTAATGATATCGTTTCTGAAAACATGCAGTTTAGCGTCAAAAGCATGAATGAGATCCATCATGGCGATAATTGTTTTGTTTGAAGCTTTGTGCTCAAGTCATTGAAATGTTGACATATATCTGCAAAAAACATCAATTTTGAAATCCACATAACATTCAACAACTGTGGGTGTTGTTCAATTTCCCCCTCATTTTTATAGAAACAGTCTGATTTCTTCAAAACAGTCAACAAACCTTTGAAGTACATTCCTGTGACTCAACCAGCAAACATTATTATACATTAGTAAGCTATTATACACAGAGGCGGATTAAGGTAGTTGGAGGCCCCTGGTGGTAAAAGGTTTGAGGCCCATGGGCTCAAGAGTCGAAAAACTAAAATAGTGAAAAGAGTCAATTACTTTAAATTCTTAAAATAAAATGTACTGCAAAAAAACAAAAAACTCATCGGCTAAAGAAAAATCTTAACTGAAGAAAAAAGAATTAAAAACCTTACTTAAGAGCTTACAGTTTTACTATACAGTTTGATTTCTCTGGCAAATTCATCAATTATTTTCACCATATCTATTTTTTTCAAAACATTTTATTCTGTATATAATATGGCGATGTTGTTCACTTTCTCTTTTCTCCCATAGTACTTCTTAAATTATTTTTTACACGTTTTAAAACTAAAAAAGATCATTCACCTGATGCATTCGATATCGGTATTGTTAAAAATATTTTCAAAAGTTTTTCTACATTAGGATTTCTTTTAAATCTCGATAAATTTCTAGCGGGGTTTTCATTGCATCTTTGTTTTCTTTTCATTTCTTGTTGCAAGGTGGCGTGGTTGGGTTTGTCACTGGCCTTAACATTCATCAAGCTTGGGGCCCCTGGCGGCCGCCAGGTTCGACACCCGCTTAATCCGCCACTGATTATACACCGAGTTGATTTCATCCAACAAAACATCAAACTTCGCTCATTTAAAACCTGCGACGATATGAGGTTGACTATTTTTGTGACTAACGCCGTTGCATTATCGAGAGATGTTAAATCACTCTTGAAACACAAGGGTGGCTGGGGAATAATGCAGTAGCATCCACGAATCGAATGTCCGACGTCTGTTTGAAATGAACCAATAAAACAAGTGTTTTTGCCCTCTATATTTGGATCACTATTAGTTGTTAATGAAATAATTTCTTTTAAACAAGTTCTTTCTCGGCAAGCGAATTTTTACAGCCGTACAAATATCTGTGCCCTTTGTAGCTGTCAGCAACGATGTTATCGCAATTTTTTCTTCCTTAGTGACATTTCCTACTCAATATTGAGCAAAGAAAGCTTAACGTGCAGATTTAGTGATGTCAATACTTTCGTCAAGACATAGCGGTATAAAAGGAGCGGAGTTGATGTCATTTTTTGGTTGATCTGTAACATTTTCGGACAGTTTCAAGATTCTGTCTTTTATTGTGTTTCTAGATGGGGGAATTCCTTTGATGCGCTGATTTATCTTATCTTTATTATCAAAAAATAAGGGCGTGCATGCCAACCAAGCTTCCTTCAAAAACTCTCCCTCTTGAAAAGATTTACTATGACAAGCAATGACATTTGCAGCTAAGTAACTTGCCGCGCTAATATGACGATTTTTGCTAACATATTTAATCATAAACACCGACTGTTTATTTCTGTCTTTTATTGCACTTGCAATTAACTATTTTTTTAGCTCTGGCGCAGTTTTTTGCTAAAGGATTGGTGATTTGTTTCAAAATGCCATTTCAGAACATAAAACACACACCGCTTTTTCGCCTTTAATAATCATGCCATATTTCTCGCCCACCAAGTTTAAAATTCTCTGTTACACTTACTGTCTTGCACTTTTTTTTTTTTTGCTGAACTAGCCATGCTAAATAAATTGTAGAACAAATAAACTTTAAAGTACAGTTGTGTCAACGAAATTGAAGATGCTATGCGTAGACAAACTTTGCATCATTAGCAATTGTAGTCCACCACATAACTAAAACTAACCTTTAAACTGAAATGCATACCGTCTTGATGGGTGGAGTGCCCAAAATAATGTGTCGCATGCCATTGGTTCGCATCCTTGCTCTAAAGCATTTCAAAACGTTTTTCTCGTCTAAAAATGCCTATTTTTTAAAATTCCAATGCTATGCATACACATTTTAATCCATTCATTTTCCAAAGAAAAACAAAACATATCAATATTTGATTAATTGTAACAGATTTATCAAACAAATAATATTCACGTTACGGAATCAGTCTACCATGAATTTATCATTAGATTTTTAAAACAAAAAGTGATTCATGGAGTCATTCATTTTTCAAAATGAATTTAGACGAATTATGAACTTTAAGAAATATGTATTTGCCAAATCGACGCACAATTTGCAATAACCTATAACTCAATAAAAATAACTGCAATACTTTTCTGAAATAATTGGATGTTGGATATATACAATATCTATGCAACAACTCAAGATCGAACAAAAAAATTCTAAATTTTTTCATTATAAAACAATTTTAGGAAAAGTAACAGGTGCCTCAAACCGTGGTATAATCGGTCTTTTTAATTAAGTAAAATTTAAATATCAGCATTATTTTTCTCAAAAATAGATCTGCCCAAAGATCCGAGGGGAAGTGCTTGCCTTATTGGTGCGGATGTCTCCAGTGACTTCGTCCACGATGAACTTGGTTCCTTTTTGATTGGGCTGTTGAACAATCGAGTAACGCACTTGACCGTTGTGCCCTTTGTCGTTGTCGATGGCTTTTACCTGAAAGCAAAAAGGGTATGGTTTAGTACAAATGAAAACACTGAATTCATATTTGAGAAAGGTCAAGCTATATATATGCTTGGAAATATTCCCCATTATTTTGCTGTTTAAATGTTTGTATTTTATAACGATTCAAGATATATTTGTCTGTAGAAGTGTGAAACCGAGTTTTCTTCAAACAAACGTGTGAAATACTGCGGAATTATCCAATTAGAATCCTACATTTTTTTTAGTTTCAAAATTATTATGAAGAGAACTGTATTAACATCATGTGTCATCCACTACAAGTTTTAAAACTTGAATGTGGATGATAGAAAGTATTTTATTAATGATTGGAAATTTGAACAAGATTATATATAGGTGAGTTAATAGTAGGAATTGAAAAATATCACTATGGTAACCCAAAAATACATTCTATTTATTCTCTCTCCGTCTGATTTTGAACTAGCAGTTTTTTGACAACAAAACTATTTACGAAGAATAATTTTGTTACAAATGATATATTGTTATTGCCTCCAAGTCAATGCTTGGGCATCTAGCAAATATAAAGAATCTTAAAATTCCATTGCTTCATATTTTCTTGTATAATATGGTTACAAAAGGTGATGGGGGGGGGACCTAACCTTGTGAACCGCAAAGTTTAATGCAGCTCTCCTCAACAATTTCCTGAAATCAGTTGAGGATTTTAAATACGAGATGGCAGATGTATAAAACTCGCACAAAATTTCGACACATGTAAAAAAAAATAGTTTGAAGGTTAATATACAATATTATTTCTCTCTTGGTTTGGTAGTTGTAGAATTCATAGAAATATTCTTGGAAACCAAAAGGTTAAGAGAAATACTTTGTGTAGTAAATTTTGAAATCCAATATAAATGGAGGGGGGGGGGAATTCAACTAACAGACAAAAAAAATGTTAATTTGAATAGTTTATTACCTCAAATTAAAATGTATGTCAATGGAATCAACGCTAAATATTATTCTTGTTAGTACCCCTCCCCTAAAAAACTTTTTCTGTTTAAGTGGGCAAGAGATAATACCTTCATGAATTCGATAAAAGATTATAAGAAAAAACTTCAACATAAATCTATTTAACACGCTTTCATTAGCTTCACCTGTATGAAACGGAATCTTCGAACTTGATTTTTACCCGCTGTAAAAGGTCTGATATTAATTCGAAATTTCTCACACTTGTGAAAGACCGATCACAATGCAATAACTTAATAATTTTGTTCCATTGTCCTGATCAGGATTAACGATTTCCCATTTCCAGATTTGGTGAATAAAAGATTGAGTTACAAGCCTAAAGCGAAAACTTCAATGGGTATTCCATATTCTAAAATAATGTCGCATTTAAGAATTAATCTTAAATGCGACATTATTTTAGAATATGGAATACCCATTGAAGTTTTCGCTTTAGGCTTGTAACTCAATCTTTTATTCACCAAATCTGGAAATGGAAATCGTTAATCCTGATCAGGACAATGGAACAAAATTATTAAGTTATTGCATTGTGATCGGTCTTTCACAAGTGTGAGAAATTTCGAATTAATATCAGACCTTTTACAGCGGGTAAAAATCAAGTTCGAAGATTCCGTTTCATACAGGTGAAGCTAATGAAAGCGTGTTAAATAGATTTATGTTGAAGTTTTTTTATAATCTTTTATCGAATTCATGAAGGTATTATCTCTTGCCACTTAAACAGAAAAGTTTTTAGGGGAGGGGTACTACAAGAATAATATTTAGCGTTGATTCCATTGACATACATTTTAATTTGAGGTAATAAACTATTCAAATTAACATTTTTTTGTCTGTTAGTTGAATTCCCCCCCCCCCATTTATATTGGATTTCAAAATTTACTACACAAAGTATTTCTCTTAACCTTTTGGTTTCCAAGAATATTTCTATGAATTCTACAACTACCAAACCAAGAGAGAAATAATATTGTATATTAACCTTCAAACTATTGTTTAAAAAAATAAGAAACACGCTTTTATAGTTAATTGAACTAGAAAGTAAAAAATATTCTTAATATAGAAATAAAAGGATAAACGAGAAAATTAATGCCATTGTGTAAAAAGTTTGAGGTGCTTTGTACTACATTTTTGCACTCACTCTGCATTCCGGAAAAGAACTAGTAAGAAATTATAACAATTGATATCGAGCACTCTACGCTTTTACCAAAATGACATTATTTTTCTCGTTAATCATTTTATTCCTATATTAAGAATTGTTTTGTCCAGCCTAAATGCTTTACAAGAGGTCTGTGCAAATACAAATCGACAGTTGATACTAAAGAGTTACTACTAGTTATTAAGTCATTACTCTGTCAGCTTAAATGAACGCAAAACTGATGCTATTTTGGATCCTCTCATTGAATGCGTATCGAAACTGGTTCCAGATATAAGATAGAGTTGAACAACTGAAGTCTGTAAATCAACCAAGCAAATAAAAAGAAATTACTATGAAAGGAATTTGTTCAAAAAAGGCATTGCTCATTCAAATTGATTATAAGAATGTTCGATACTGTTTGAGGGAAGACATTAGTAAATTATGGTGTTAGCGCTCATCCGTGAACGTTTTCGCTTAGATTTAATGCAAGGGACATGATACAGCAACGAAGAGAGAGGCCGCATTTCAATAAAGGGGATGATATTGTGTGAGTCATAATAACAAGAATGAAAAATAGCAACCAAGAATAGCCCAAGGTAGTGATTCTCAAACTGGGGAGGGCATGATCAGTGGCGAAACTTAGAATATTAGGGTCCCCCTGCAAAAAGTCAGGTTCTGCCTTTAATACTTTATACATTGGTTAAATACATACTTGGCGTCAGTCAGGCTTTGAGACCACGCGGTACGGGGATGTACGTTACGCCACTGTGCGTGATAACCCTACGTTTAAGTGCGAGCATATAGAAAAGTCAAAAATAAAAAATTATTAATTTACTGAAAGGAAGTAAAACAAAGTACATGCTGACATAATACAAATCCACGTTACATGTTTATTATAATATGTTTCAAATAAAAAAGGAAAACTAATATAACATTTATCTTAATACTTGAAAGTAATTTTTACTTAAACTATATTACTTAAAAGTAAAATATACAAATTTAATACTTATATTGATAATTTGTCAGGTTTATAATTAAGGTTATATTGCATTCAAAATACATTGTTATTATACGAGAAAAGGAAGGCGCGATGAAAATTGTGATTGTATAAAATTTGGGTCACAAATATTGAAAGTTTGAGAAGCACTCTTATATATTGACACAGTGTGATTTCGCGCCTTTTCTCAGTAGTGCGGAGTTCACTCTTGCCATTTCCGTTCAAGACGCCCTTGCGAGCAGAAGCATGTGGGTTTCAACAAAAATAAATCCTCTATTTTCAAAATAGAAATCATTCATTAATCGTTAGTAATAACATTTATTTCAAATATTACGTAAACCTTATGTTTTTGTTTAATAAAACTTCATTGGCAATGTTTAATCTGTGCTTGTGTGAAATCTAAAAGCCGAACAGTCATTCGTCTTGAAAAAATGGATCATCAAAACATACAAAAAGGCTACTCACCTTGATGACATTCGTCCCACTGGGCGCCCCTTCCTCCACCTGGGGCGCGTACGTGCTACACTCTTCGAAAAGCGGTTTGTTGTCATTGACATCCGTGATGAACACCACCACCAGGGCGGTGCTGGTGTGGGTGGTGAGGGCGCCGTTCTTGCAGCATGCTCCGTCGTCGCGAGCCGTCACGTTCAACTCGTACTTGTCTTTGTCTAGTTGGATGTGGCCGCTGATCAAACGTATCACACCTGAGAAAGAATGAGAGATTATTCTTAAAAAAAAGTTTATTTAAATTTCAAACTTAAACCGTGATTCTTCCTCATTCCTTCCAGAAAACGAATTGGATGAAATGAGATCCACCGTAGATTAATATAGTGCTTATACAGCCTTTTACTTCAAAGTTCTCATACAAGAAGTTTTAAAAGCGAAGTGTCTTCAAATGCGCATATACTTACTGAGAAAAAAAATTATCACAACCAGCTCTGCTTTTACACGGTTTGGAAATAACTCGACCCAAGAAAAAAACTAGTTGCATCTTCCTTTTTATTTTATATACACGGCTGATTCTCACTCACACAACTTAGAATCCTCTGATTTTTATGAGGAAAGAGGAAGTCTGTCGATTAACTGACGTTCTATACGTTATTTTTAAATGACAATCTGTTTATGAAACTGTCGTGAAAGACATACAAACACCACAACTTAACCATTAATTAACTTTAGTGAATCAGCCATTAAGGCAGCTTTCTACTTCCACAAAATTCTTTGGCTGTACTTTTCATTTGCTTCCTTCGAATAAGTTAAAAATATACTCAATTCTTTTAACTTTTTTAAATTTAAGTTTTGCAGTTCAAGAAGAACCATATTTTTTTTACTCCACAAAATAACTTTAATACGATTTAAGATCGCTCATTGCCGCACAAAGGTTGAGAGCCAAATTCATTAATTAACCATTAACTTAATTTTTAAGAACCTTAACTAGGTGAGAGACTAGAAAATCCTTTTTTGCATACCAATTCAAAAGTTGAATGTTCTCTGAAATTTCAATGAGATCTGAAGACTAGATTTAGTTGAGTATCAAGAACTATAAAAATAACTTGTAAAACTGAAAAAAAAAGAAAGAATATGAGCTATTAAAAAACTCCAAACTACTTCTCTAATACATCCTAAACATTTTCAATGTAGTTTAGATCTTGAGAAAGTGCTGGCCATACAAGTCGTATAACACCCTCGCTGTTTAGACAATTCTCAATAGCGTCTGTTTGATGACATGTTATGCTTTCGTCTATGACAACAATTTATGACCAACAGTGTCATATAAAAAGCGAACATGAGGCAGCAGAACATCGTTAATGTATCGTTGGCCAATTATAATCCAGTTCTAAGCACATATAGTGGCGTGCTGCTGTTGATCATGGTAACACATGATCCTGTCTGTATCATGATGTTAGACGTAGGATATCAGTCTCTTTCCTGAATAATTTCTGGTTGTTGAAAGTACTATTCTCAATTTCCATATAACTATCGTTTACAATCAGCATCGGTAAGAGTAGGCTAACCCAGTTTTGGTCGGTCCAATTACGATGATTACGACTCTACTCCAAACAGGCCATAATGTTAAACACACAGGTCTCTGGACATATTCTTCATCCCAATATCTAACTACCGTTTTTCGGGAGATCCACATATCTGTGGCAACAGTTATCTCACACACCACCTGCCTGCCTGAAATGCATGGATATCTTTTTGCCGATTTGGCAAAGTACCTGTCTTCTGAAAATGCCGTACTTCCAACACGATTACCCCTTTAATGCTTACTATTCATTCCAGTGCTTTGAAATGTTTTCCAAAGTTTTGAAATAAAGTTAAAGGAAATAAGGAATTCCCTGGCCCCGTTTTTTTTTTTTTCGCTCTTCATCAATCTTTTCAGTCATGCGTCCAAGAGTAAAATCATCTAAATAATATCGGAAAAACATAATTAATGTTATTAGTGACCTTCTATGTCACAAACACAAATTAAAATCAAAAATTTGCATAGGCATGATTCTTCTTCCTATGTATTGCACTTATTCTAATTTCTACATTTTGCTAGCTTTAATTTAATGTTTTATATGAGTAATAATGCCAATTGTCCTTAGCAATTATCCACGAACGTATAAGTTTGCATGCGACTAAACAAATACAAAATATTTTTACTGAATATCATGTGAAACTTCCTCAATGGATTCATAGGCATTTACACTAGTAAAAGGAACGCATGTCCATCCCTTTACGAAAATGAAATAGGCTGTGAAATCGCCAAAGAAAAAAAAGAGTGAAAACAAAAAAAAGTTAACAAGATTTTGAACACTGTACTTTAAGCAGCAATAAACAAAAGTGATTCTCAGATCCAGAAAGGTTTGATTTACAGCCAACAGGCTTCATATGGTTGTCATTCCCAACAAAAATATGCGTAAAGATTACCTGTTGTGACGACAAGATTTTCAATAACTGAAAGGAGTACAGCGTCAATAGTTTTGCGACTAAAGAGTCATCAGTTCGTGTTCCGAAGACTATTGTCTGGACCACTGGGGTAGTTAACTATTGAACTGAAGTGCTACTCACATAATGCCAAGAGCATTCGAAGAAAAGTGTCATCTAGGTTTTTCGTTCGGTAAACATATCAGTGCACATCCTCTCATGCAACTAGTGAGATTTCAAGCGAAGAGAATGCAGTCATTTAGAGCAGCAATCTCCAAACCTTGGAACTTCGTGAACCACCAAATGTACACTTTTATAATTGGCTGACCACTTATATGATTGACCTCTACATAGCGGACCTTTATAACTGTATTGTCGCTTGTTAACGTTTTTTATATCACTGAACGAGAAATACTCGAAAAGCAAGACAAACCAATAATCAAAGCAATATGAACAAAATTGAAGTGTTATGCTGCTGATTTACAGTGGTTGCCAACTCTCACTTTCAAACATCTCTGAAATTCGCTAAAAGTAGTAGCTAAAATGAAAGTATAATCCATATTCCATAATGTGTTTTGTTATTCGTCATTTTTGTGTGAAACAGAATCTTGATGAAAACATAAATAGTGTCCCAGTTTTTCTGTGGATCACCGGTTGGCGACCGCTGATTTAGAGGGTCACTGAAGGTCAAACTCCCCCCGAGAGGCTGACTCCTGATTGGACAACCAACTCACTCACGAAAAGATCAAAGCACGACCGACTCCGGCGGTCACTCTTACCCGGGGAGGCAGCAGCGAAGTACCGAAAGGTTTTCTCCGCGGCCGACCCGATAATAAATCCATGTCACTGCGGCGAGACAATCGCTTCGGCGGAGCGCTCGCGCTGTGGACACGAGAAATAGAAAAAACAACAGACCACACGCAAACAAAGTCGCTTCCTTAAACTTAAAGATCACACCACTTTCAATATCATAATAAATTTTTTCAAGCAATAACAAAAATGGGCAAATTATAACAACAAATTCAACCCACTAAATCCTGTTTGATAGGAGATTATGATCTCGACAGAGATCGAGAGCTCCGATTAAATGTTCAACACCTGAAGGTCAAACTCACCTGTCCTCTCCTCTATCTGGAACATGCCCGAGACGGTTCCCCCTCCGACGAACCCGAAGTAGATGTTGTCACCGTCCTTGTCGCTGGCTACGACGGTGGTGACCAGGGTGTTGGGTCCCGCATTTTCGTCCACGTTGGGGGTGTACACGTCCTGGCTGAACTTGGGAGGTTCGTCGTTTTTATTCTCCGTGTAGATGCGCACGGTGGCCGTCCCCGTGAGCGGTGGATCGCCCCTGTCCGTCGCGCGAACCGTGAGCACGTATGTATTATTGATGTCGGCATCTAACCTTTTGTTGGAGTAGATGATACCTTTGTTGTCGATGGTGAAGTCCTCCTTGTCAAGGGAGTACTCGATCTCGGCGTTCTTGCTTTGGTCCATGTCGCTGGCAGACACTGCAAAAGAGAAGCAGGAATACAATATTGAGAACATAAATAAGTTATAAGAGGCTGAATTTATCGGGTGTTGAAATATGGCTAGGAGCCCCAAAGTTTATCCACCTGATCATCCATTTTCCCTACATATAAATTACTACGCATAAAACAAAGTATTCTGGGTATAATATATAATGTGTGATTCAAAGACATATATTTTTAACCAAGAAAGGTATTTTAATGACATGGCGTTTTTTTCCGGATACATCCAACATATCATCTAATCGTTTCTAAGCAATCATAGATTGAAAAAAAATGGAATTATCAGGTTCTTTGTTGCCAATATTTCTTTTAAAATAATTATGAATTGGGATTTATATAACAAAAGAAGGGCAAGTTTTCGAAAATTTTTTAAAAACATACCATAAAAACAATTTTTTATTATTAATAAAAAATCATATCGAATTATTCTTCCATTCTTTTTGTATTGTTGGTGCTTCCCAGCGGCTTTTTCGCTCCAATTTATACGTTTTCCCCTCTCTTTCTTTTCGTATGCAGAACGCTCCTAGCTGCTCAAATAGTACTTGAAAATCACACATTCTTACTAACTTACGTAATTTGTTTGCAGTTAAAATGAGAAAAACACGGTTTTTGCGCGTACGATAATACAACAGCAAACTGCTTAAGTTGATGTATTAGAAGTAATATTATAAAACTGTGTTTCTTTAGTTTTTGATGTATGAAACGTACATGGAGAAGTGAGAGAGTGATATTAACGTCTCACTATAAAGCAACACGAGGGCTATTTGGCGACAGATCTCATAATTCTGAACGACGGTCAAGTAACGAACACTACTCCTGAGCTCTAGCACCCCGCTTCCCAAGCTTCAACATCACGTCATTTAACCTCTCAACACGACGGGTCTTCATTTACACCAAGACTCAAACTCGTAACACTGCGGCCACGGGTTCGTGACCGGCTACCGAGGCAACCGGAAAAAGGAGAAGTGATGAAAATAAGAAAAGCAGAACGATGATCTAAATAAGTCTATTTCTGTGTGTTTACCGAACAATGCTTGTAATGGAGCTCCTCTTTGCCTGGGAAAACAGCGCAATAATTTATTTCAAATTTCCGATAGAAAAAAGAACCCTATCAATGACAGAGGCATAAGGATTAGAGCCCACGGCTTAACAAAATAATCATGCTTTACAACCATCACAAACAACCGCGATCACCAGACATTGGCGGAAAAATTAAATTTCAGTGAAACGTACATTCATTACTTTTCGCTCATTCGAATGCGTTTTTTCCTACCAAAGCGATGTAATGGGTTTGTAGTGGAAAGTTGCATGGTGTAACATTACGTACTCGAATTCAAAATTAGCGAGACACGTTTTTTTAACGCGTGTGTGCATTTGAAAAAGATAAAGAATAAAAGTTATTCTCAAAGAAGAACCGTGATGAATATAATTTTATTTCTTAAAGTTAAATCAAATTAAATTTCATGCATCAAAATGTACATCTCAAACGTTAAGGATTTTGCTCCTAGCTTAGTTCTAGAATTTTTTTACATTTTCCAGATAATAAAAATGTTTTATACGGAGTACGTATTTTTGTTTGCACCTGTATCTAATAAACCAAGGTGAATTCATTCTCAGCCAGTCTCTCTCAGTTTATGAATTAATTCTCATTTAATTAATTCCTATTTAATTCATTTATTGTTCCATTTTAATTAATGTAGTCCCGGGAAAGTAGATTTCTCAGACATCTGGACAATGTATCCCCTCCTCAAGTGTCATCCGAAGTAAGAACCAAATTAAATTAATCGCCTCAAAATATATTCTGCGCGCACCAGAGAGCACCCCTCCCCCAAGTTTGTGCATTCAGTAGCGAAAGGATTGATGATCTGTTCTGTCTCAACACGAGCTCTGAAAATCCATTTAAAGTGTTTCTACGCTTAAAATAGTGTACTGGAAACTGTGAAAAGGCTTAAACTAATTAATTACCCGTAATAGTAATTTTGTTGCAAGCAATGATAAACGGGAGGCGATAATATTGCATTAGCAAGAACGTATGTATGGAGGAGAAGCATGCAATGAAATACTTGAAATAATCGCAGCTTATCATAGTAGCGGATATTAAAGACATTAGTAAAGGATGTAGGAGAGAATCACGATAATATTTAATAGTACAGGATCTACAACAGGTTATGTTTTGGTAATAATTTTTTAGCTACCAATAAATTACATCTGACCACTTTTCAAATACCCGCTTTTCACGAATAAGTAACGTAATTTTCAAATGCATGCAGGGGGAATCGCTTCCACACCGACAAAGTTGCAGGGTGTGTGGCACATGGGCGATTCGGGATCGCATGGGAATGCAGGGTCGCAAATGCCGTAGTTGCAATCTATGATGCAAAGAATCAGAGAGAAAGAACAGAAACAGTAACACAGTAGTAGGAATATTTATTGAAAGGTTGTACTACAACAAGTGTTCGAAGTCACGACCAGAAGTCGTCTGGTAGGCGTGACAACGACGCTGCACGAAATTCCTTATGTTCTGGAAGATTCCTGGCATTTCACGTATCCTCCCGGCAGCTACTGCTGTTCGAGTGATGAGGTCTTCAACTGAAGGAACGGGCGTCTCGTACACCAAAAAGAACCAGTTAACCCGTTAAAGAACCAGTCTCACGTAACCTTCTGTTCACACTTGCGAAGGTTGTGTGATGTGGAACACGCCAATTCGGGTTACGGACCTGGTACAACCGCCAAGCGGCGTGCCCCTTGCAACCCGCATCTGCATACACTCTCAGCATGTCGAGCAGTTCATCCAACTACCTCAGGAAACGGATCGCAAATGATGACTTCCAGCAGGATCGGTTTTTTCGAAACTTTCTTGAGCGTCATGAATTCCATGCAGCGTCGCAGTCAGACTTATGGTCGTAATTTCAAGTACAACCAGTTAATAAAATATATTTTGTCCCATGAATGTGTTGCTGTTTCTCTATTTTTTTCTCTGCTTCTGTGCACCATAGCTCGCAACTACGGCATTTGCGACCCTGCACTCCTATGGGATTCCGAGTTGTCTTCATACACACCCTGCAAGCTGTCGGTCTGGTAGCGAATCACCCCGCATAATATAATAGCGATACACTTCTTCTCGTTATTCGTATCGTATTAAAACAAGACTCATTGAGGCATTTAAGTAATTTATACACAATTAGAATTCAATAACTGTTCTTGGACATTCAAGACACATGGAAAAAGTTTGCCCAAAGCCCCGTAAAGTGACCGTGGCAGACAAACAGGCCATAATTGCATGGCCCAACATCTTAATAAAATAGGCATTTTCCAACTATTATAGTATATGCCAAATTTGCAATTCTGGCAGCATGAATGCAGAACATCTTTTTATTTGCCAAGAACTATTATAAAGAGTCTCGTAAACGTGGTGAGATAAGCGAACTAAACAGGAATGCCAGAGTTTCCACATGAAATCTTAGTAAAGACTACACCTCTTATTTTCCTTTTCTTGCTGTTTAAATTTTTTTACTTTTGTTCTCATGTTAATGTTTAAATGTCTGTTCCTTTTTATAATTTATCATTATTCTTGTGTGATACGCGAGCTGTTTTATATGTTTGAATTGATCCTTCTAATATAGACATATATAACAACAGAATTCTCTCTCGAAAAAGAATTGGAACAAAATCAAATGGATAAGAATTTTACAACAGTTGTGAGGTTGCCCTCGACAGTTGTTTCTTCGTCATTTAGCTTTATTGGGTGAAGATATAATCCTATTGCATCGATTACATAAATTTTAATCACAGTAGGGAACAACTAGAGAGGCACTGACCTATCTAATTAAACAACGTTCTCTATATCACGAATCTTCGTCGTCTTTGTATCCGTTACTATGCCTCATTAAATATTTCATTTATACTATTTATGCAATTACTTTTTAATGTTGAGTTTTTATAATGGAAAAAATTAAAAAGGAATAAAACTGTTGTTCACAAAATTTTGCGAATACTAAATTTACCCATTCGCAGGGCAACTGAGAGTTCCAGTGACATTCTACTGTTCTTAGACTCTAGATCTGTGGTCCAGGGGATCCTGTGGGCAACACTCAACTGACAGGGGATATAATTGCCCTTGTAAACAGAGCAATTTAAGTCCAAACAACCTGCACTTTGCAATGGATACCAGTCCACTTAGATATATTCGGCAATAAGCAGGCCATGACATACCTTGTCATGGAAGCCCGAAATTCCCCTCAACTTTCCAATAGCCTTACGTTTATCAATGCTAAAGCAATATAACAAGACGTAAAATTCCTTCCTATCAAGTTAAGAAGTACTTTATTCATGAATTTAATTCCAAACACGTAACTTCAGCTACCATAGCCGGGCTACTTCCAAGACACTTTAAAGGGATGAAAATATCCCCTGATGGTCAAAGAAGTTATAATACTTATACTCACTGTCCTGACATTCAACTTTCGTCTAATTATATTTTTAATTGTAATTCTATATAGGCTAAACTCCACAATATAGACCTGTGGCGACAAGCGAAACTCTGGGTCACCGTTATGTGGAGGAAAGCTAACCCACATTCTCTGCTAAAGCAAGCAACTCAGCTGAGCAAGCAAAGTTATTTTTATTGGAAATCGTATCAAAATATATACACAACTACTGTAACAATAATAGTGGTAGCTATTTATATTATGCGAAACTATTTACAGCGAATAGCAGTGGCCCCTATATTGCGTGAAAGAGTGGTGGCACCACATCATCTCCCTGGGGGACAGTGGCATCCGATCACGTCTGGGTCACCATTATGTTATTTACCCCACAGACCTAAATACCCCGGATCTTTAACTATTATATTCGCCAAAGGTCATCGACATTGCGAAGGACGTCTTAGATACTTTCGGTGCCATTTGATTTCTCTGCACTACTTGGACAAGACAACAACCCATTTAGGGGCTGATATACATATTTTATGATTATGCTAAAACTTTGAAATCTGAATTAGCTGGCTAATTTTTAGGTAGCTAAGATAATAACTGTTAGTGGCTAAAAAAATTTGTAGGTATATATTTTTTTAAATAATAATAAATCTGCGAATAAGGGGTTAAATAAAGGATTATCAAGAGAAAGAAAAATCCATTAGAGGAATTAAAAACTGCACTAATCATTACTCAATTCCTTAATCTGATTACACTTTAAAAATGGATTCTTCTGTTGCTAATAGTAACAGTCAAACTACAACACACACTCCTCTCTCTCACATCCTAAAAAAATACGGTGATATCATTAAGTGCTCACCTTGTAAAATAGAAGTTCCAACGGCCACATCTTCATCGACATTGTGCGCCTGATAATCCGGTAGCTCAAACCTGGGAGCGTTGTCGTTAACGTCCGTCACTTTGATCGTCAGCTGCAACAGAAAACATCTTTTGAATAAATATACATATTTTTTCCACAGTGAAAAGTATTAAACTTTGAATATTGTTAGTTGCTTAACCGAAGGCGGATTGTACGGTTGTTCAGGCATAATTTTAAAGCGAAGCAAATTTTAAACAAAACTCTATTCTAATGCCAAGGTGCATCTGAATAGTCGATTTTTATTCAAATACAACAATCATGAATTAATCTTCATAATAATCGTCTTGGGCTCTAGTACACATTTCTCCCATCGCAAGAACACTTCTTTTGAGATGGCGTGCACCCAATAATCGTTTGACTGATTGCTTTTTGATGTCGCACCTAGAAGCAACACGAGAGCAATTGACGATGGACCTCATTCAAGTGACGAGGACATTACTGCTTAGTTAGGTCAACAGTCTACCACTGAACTAAGGATTCCTGAATTGTGAACGATAGCAGTGCAGCCCGATATTATTGGTCGATTCCTTTGTTGATTGTTAACGTTACACTATGAAACTACATGGAAGCCGTTGACTTCGTAAATTTGAGCCGCAGTCAACTGATGAGATCGACACCTGAGTTGGCACTAAAATTTCCAAATTTCCACACAATACCACTCTCCAAATTTCCATACTATGCCAATGTATGTTTGTTGTTCTATATGGGGCTGTGGCACCGTTGAATTGGGGCACCATGACTGGAATAATTGACTCTATATAAACGCTTATTTCGAGTTGGAGACCACTGTAGTGTCTAGCTAGTGTTGACTGTAGATTGCTATTAGGTTGATAGGGGTAGATTGTAGTGCAGAGGGTTGCTATTCGTAAGGAGAAGGGGGTTAGCTTTTGAACATGAGGGGGATAGAAAAAGCTAGTCTCTTTGTTTTAGCGTGACGCGCTGGACTGGATATTATATTAAGAAAAGATACTTATTTGGTTTTTCTTGAGCGCTTGGTTTTTGTTATATTAAGAAGAGAGAGAATTCTGCCTTTGTTTTTAGCACGATGCACTGAGCTGGCTTTTGCATTAAAAAAAACCTATTCTGTTGGTTTTAGAACAACGGCTCTGGATTTTATTGGAAAATAATATAGAAAGATATTGCAACCACTCGGCTGCCGTGATAATAGGTGGTGTGCCACTTTCCACATGAGGATTCCTCTGTACTGAAATTTGATCTTTTTTTTTATTTTTGGTGATTTTCTGGAATCTGGGAATCGCTAAACTTTAATGCAATGCTGTTGTCTGAGCAGATTTCATCCGATACTTTAACTGTTCGAGATTCCCTCCTCCGCGAGTTAGAAAAAAACAAAGAACCTAACAATGCGGAATGAGTTTTTTGCAGCAAGGCTTAATTTTCTTTCTGCTTTAACGTACAAACACAATAACATTTCTCTCTAGAAACATTTCCCACAAAACAGATGAAATTTCATGCAAATGGATCGTTCCCTGAGGCACAATTAATCACTTTTTGCAACTGGAAAAATGCTGAATACTTTAGAAAGGAACATATAAATACAGACATGATAGGCATATAATTTTGGTATACCCGATAGGAAAAAAACTCGATGGTATGCAACTCTTATTAGTAGGTGTATTACAAATTGTTACTTTGTTATCAAAATCCTTGTACAATTCTATACTGGCCATTTTTAAACTGATATGATTTATTTCCATAATATTTAGAGTATGTTGAATGCAGGGTTACACCCATCTATTAGCATGTATACCGAAACATCTGATATTCATGGATACATTTGAATGTTTAGAATGGTAATGAATTTCGTAATATTGTAACACACGCCCCTCGAGTTGGCAATCCCCTCTCTAATCTCTACACCCAAGTGAGGATTTTGAGTCTAGATGGATTTAAGGGGCATCAACCCTACTACATGATGAGTCTTTAGTGGCATCAGGACTATAAGTGACTTGACAGAAACTACGATTTTCAAGAAAACTTCATGCCCGATTTCAATGATGAATTATGCTTCTGTCTTGCAGCAGTTGACCAAAAAATACGTGTGAACAGGAGCCGAGGCCTTCAGTCCCAATCAGCTTTTGTTCATATCTGATGGTGTGAAATGCTATTTTTTATGACCCTAGGTAGCATTTAGTGATCTTGCGTACAACTTTAACAAAACCCTGTTATGTTGATGGCATCCTACAGACAGTTTATAACCTTCATAGCTCTTCATATTCCGGGGCTATTTTTTTAAAAAAAATATCACCAGGCACAAGTTTTCACATCGTTTACGTGCTGTTTCTATTTTTTCTTGGCCTGAAATCACCATACCTTTCTCCAAGTGAACATGTATGGACATAATTGGTCATCAGATTGTGGAGTATCTTCCTCTTTTTCACACAAAATGGCAGATATATGGCACAGCAACTGATAAATATCGGGGGGGGGATGTCTCTCTAGATGAGATTTTCCCTCCTTACAACGATATACACTCATACAAGCAGGCATCGCTTCTGGGATTTTCCTCGCTGATTTTTAGCACTTCATGTACAATTGCAAATTATTGAAAAAGTTTGTAACGTCGCTTTTTATCCAGCTGTCTGCTACCCCTCTTTTCTTCCGTGGCACCCCAGGCAAAAAGACGCACCAAATGGCTTTTCCGTAAAAGCGGCTGATATATAAGACACACCTGTAACAGCTGCATTCCATTCTTTTGTTCAAATACGGGGTCGTGCAACACATATCTGGACAGGATGGCTCGTTATTGTGAGAAGGAAATGCCAGAAATTGTGTATTATGCGTTGGAGTGGCATGTAGATTTATTGCAGTCCATATAACTTTCGACATGTGGTGATAAGATAATCGTGGTCTAAATGGGACTTTGTCCTAAAAAAGCCAATGGTGTTTGGGATAGCGTCTGAGGGTGCCGTGTGCAAGTCCACGTTCTTTCCAATCAGAAATTCAAAGGGCGTGAGAGAGTCCCGTCCAGAATGATTAAAGAGACGATTTCGAAAGTAACCAGAGTGACCATCGAAAAGGTCAGAAAAGAAAAAATTGACGGAGCGGATCTTGGACGTTATGAGATCCGATGGAGAGAGCCTAGACGACGACGATACATCAACGTATCAGATAGCTATACGTGTAGGTTTACTTACCTATAAATACGATGGTTATATGTGATAACTTACGCTTAAAACTTGTAAATAAAAAAGTAGTTTTACTCAAACTGTGCAATCTGTCTCGCTCCCCAAAAATTTAATTAAGCCATTTACATACGCTTCAAGTTCTAAGCCTTCAAATTTTTATCCATCTTATTATCTATGTATGAACATTTCCCACATGTTTAATTTCGATGCAATAGTTCATTTTCTCCTCAATGGGGTTCGTGATCCCCTACCCTTCCAAAAAGAGAATGTATATATAGAAAAAATGTATATCTCAAGAGAGAATGTATATAAAAAAGAGAATGTATATCTGAAGCATGAGGAATGAGGTTCATAAAAAGATCTTGTCTCTCTAGAGAACATATTTAATAAACCACAATTTTAAAAAAAAACTCACTGCGAAATATTATCAAAGTTGGTGATATTTAGTCTAATCATCACAAGTAACTAGCACAGACAAAATGGTTTTAAATGTAATTTTTTTACATGCCAAAGAATGAAAAATAAGGAACAAAAGAAAAATTGTACCTCAACTGAAGTCGAAAACCCTCCCGAATCTTCAGTGGCAGTGACGACGAGAGAATAAGTCTTGGGTTGGCGCAAGTCCTCGTAGTCCAGGTCCTTGGCGAGCTTCACGACCCCAGTCGTGGGGCCGATGTTGAAGGTGCCCGCACCTTTGCCCTGTGCTTTTAGAGTGTAACGGATCTCACGGTCAGCGAAAGATTTAGCCTTCACTTCAATGATGCTGGAAATGAAAAAGTAAAAGTACTTCAACTACGTGGTTGAAGAAAATACACACCCCAGTGGGAAATTAACTTTAAGGTGCGTAGAAGAAATTTTAAAAAATGTTTACATAACGAAAGAAAGAAAGCATAAGCGATTACATAAAATTTCAATAAGCGATTGGCGAACTTTTCGGCATCCAGTTGAATTATTAAATAAAACATTAACAGGAAAATATCGTGTTTTGGCTGAGGGGTAGCGTATCGCTCTTCCACGGCACAGGTCCGGGGTTCGAACTCCGGTAAGGCCAACTTACCCTTTCATCCCTTCAGTGGGTCGCTAAATGAGTATTAAGCTTAAGCCGAGTGCTTGGGACCTAAATACCGAGGTTTTCGCGTCAGACTGACCATCAGATCAGAATATCAGCTCATGCACCACAGTGCCCAAGGTCAAGAAAGCTAAGATGAGCAAAGTTGGTCTTGGCCCTCTATAGGCTGTTGCGCCACTGAGTTTAGTTTTGTGTCATATTTAAAAGTATTTGTATGATTTTATGTACCCTAGTTTTTTGAATATTGCTTCGGTTTTAATTCGTTTAGTTTCATAAAACCTTTCATTTATGTATACATAAGGCTTTATTTATATTTTTATATTATCATTTCTGCAGTTAAAATTTTCGAAAAAGAGAAAAGTTTCATTCAAAAAATAATAATAAAGAAGCTTTTATCTTCAAAAATGTTAAGATAAATGATATTTAATTTAATGTCATATGTCAGAAATTCACATCGAAAATTATTTATAGTTTAAAAAAAGATTGGTTTGTACTTATAAATTTACGGTCCATTTTTTTATAGCATTATTAAATAAAAACTTCTATTTGGCTTGTACTATGCCCTAAGAACATTAAAAAAAAGGTTTGAAAACATTTCAAACTCATTGAAAAAGGATATTATTTTGTGTACGATAATTTTGCAAATTAATAATATTTAATTAACACAAAAGAGTCTTCCTACTCTCTTCAATAAATCTGAATGTTTAAGCAAAAAATGGTTAAAAAAGAGAAAAAAATAACATTAATATTCAATTTTAGAACTTCATTTAAAATTCCATTTATCAAAACGATTTTTTGATTTTATTTTACAATAAAAAAATTCCCAATTCTTTAATAAATTTTAAAAATTTATCTTAAAATTTTCAACAAATTATACAAAAATTTTGCATTTCTAATAATGTTCATACAAAAAAAAAAAAAAAATTACACGTTTTGCCTCGTTTTTTCAGATATATTTAATTAAAATTTCAAAAAGCAGACGATTTTAACAGAATATCATAAAACGAAATATTAAAAAAGGGCTACTCTCATAAATAATTTACGTTAAACCTTTATAAGAAAGAGACTTTAATTTTGCATAACGGACATTAATATAAAAAAGTAATATTACACTAATTCTAACAGATAACTAAACAATTTGTGCCATGAGCTAATTTCTATCAATCCAATGATGATAGTCATGATTTTAGATAGATGATTTTACGTCATAAAGCTCCTTTTTTTTCATTTTTAGTTATAACTTTAATAATTCTTTTAATAACTTATTTATGTTTTTGTATTCGAATGTGCGAATAGTAATAATTCGAAGGGAAAAAAATATTTGCAGTACAAAAACAAACAAAAGGAAAAAGGATAATTACGCACTATCGTAACCCTATTGGCGACATTGATTAAAACCGCACGAATTCTAAAAACAGTATACGCTGACGGGAATATAGAGTGAGTAGTCGAAAAATACTATGTGAAAAATAATAAGTAATTATACATAAATAATAATCAATCAAAGACAAACTAATTTTCATTACTTAATCTTAGTTTTATTTTATTATTAATAATTTTATACTAAATTTATATTATATATAATAAAGTAATAATAATTTGAAATTATATTATTAACATTAGTTTTATTATTGATTTAATTATTATTAAATTTTATTATTAAAGTAATCGGCAAATTCCAGGTTCACATTTTAGTATACATCGACGAACGGTTAGGCTTAGAATGGCGGCAAGAGGAGAAATATGAAATCAACTCCATGGTTTCCAATTCAGCACCTACGATACATCGGAGTTGCCAATTTGGCGAGTTATCCTGAAATTTGGCATAGTTGTGATAGTGCGTAAGTACCGAAAAAAGTTGTTCACTTACTCCGAGTCCTTGCGTTGGTTCTCCGGGATAGTTGCTTCATATTTTTGCATGTAGAATTGAGGGGGCCTTTTGCCCCCCATGATGGAAAGCCGCTCCTCTCCCGTCGACTGGTGTTGCCGATCTTCCGTCATGCCGTTCTGATCCTCCGCTTTCACGTACAGAACATACTCCTTGTCCAGCATGAAGGGATCGCTGCCCAGGGTCCGGACCTCTCCAGAACGCTCGTCCACTTCGAATCGACCTCCAGCTGAACATTGAGGTGAGGAAAATATTTTTTATGACTTTCAGAAAACAAAAAGTCGAAAAATTAACCAAGACAAATTATAATATTTTTCAGTAACGTTGGGTTAGACCAGGGTTCGGCAAATTGGAGAGAAAATCTAAGTTGTAAGTGAAACATGGTGTTAAAGAGCCATTTACATAGCCATCCATTTTTATAAAGGGCCACATAACGCGTGAGCAAAAGGAGAAGGGAGCACTGGAGATCAAGACTATCATGCTGAAATTAATATTTTTTACAAAATTTAAATAAAGCTTTACACAAAGTTCCGTTTTCATTTCTTTCGGAACTGTAAAAGGTATTTTTATTTCTGTGACTCAATGCAAGAACAATCGTTGTCAAAATATCCTAATGTCGATAATTAAATTTTCAAGCATCGTGAAAAAATATTTTTACAAATAATATCGTAAGAACTTATTTCTGAAGTTTCATACTTATAATTAAAATTGACTTTTTGATTGTCCCTGATGGCTTTTTTAACTCACTTTTTATATATTTACCCTTGAGCATATCACAAAACACAGAATTTTTTTATCACTTAATAGGTTGGGAGTGTATGTATGTGTACATATTGCTCCCATCAAGAGCTCACTATTTCAAACTTTGGATACTTGCGACCTAGTTTTCAATCATAATTTTCATCGCCCCCCCCCCTCCATACAATAACAATGTACTTTGATGCTAAAGCTACAAAACGATTTTAATTATAAACCGCACAAATTATCAAGGTAAGTATAAAATTTTGTATATAATTTTGTAACTGACAAGCCAATGTGAGTCACTATAGTAATTAAGTTTGTTTTTAATATAGTATTCACAAATAAATTATCAAATACATTGTACAGTATTGATACCATTCTAAGTATATTATATTAGAATAAATATGTATTTTATATTGTATTAGGTCAGAATGAATTTT
This sequence comes from Trichonephila clavata, assembly GCA_019973975.1. Classification (NCBI taxonomy): domain Eukaryota; kingdom Metazoa; phylum Arthropoda; class Arachnida; order Araneae; family Nephilidae; genus Trichonephila; species Trichonephila clavata. The sequence continues at coordinate 220,635 of BMAO01031383.1, read as the reverse complement.
GTTTTGTTTCTTTTTATTAAATTTATAATTTTTTAAATCTTTTATTTTCGACTTTTTGATATGCTCGCACCCCCTACGTAGAGCTATCCTAGTTTGAGAAACACTGCACTACTATATACTCACGATCTCATGTGTACAAGTAAACAAACGTAACTGGAAATCTCTTCGATGAGTGTCTTTTCATATCGGCATCTCTGCTAATAAATTAGACTTTTTTTACTGCTTTATACAACTAATTTCAATATTTTTTTCACTGATTCTCAATACACAATTTAGTACAGAAATTTTAACCCAGTCAAATATTTAACTTTAGTCTTAAATTTGGTAAATCTTTTCAATAGTTAATTATAAAGGAAAAGGAGACAGGAAAACAATAAAGTTTAGTGGAAATAAATATATATTTATAGGAATCCATACAGACATAGTCTGACTAGCCACTGTTTGCCGACCCCTGGGTTTAGCGGATGTAGGTGGTGATAAATTGTGTCAAATGTTAATTCCAACTCAAAACATTCCTAACTGCAATCATTTCTGGTCATTTGCCACCGGATGTTTGCTAAATTATTTCAGAAAACCAACAATAAATAACAGTATATAATTTTTATTCGTGCATATTCCGACTGTGGATTGCGAAAAGCGCCCGTTTGGCGGAATTTAATGTGTATCTGTTTCTTTTCAAATCCATATGTTTACTTATCAAGCGCGTTGACACACATGTGTGAAGCACTCAGGCTGAGATTTATCCTTTTCCTACTTGATTTAGGAATCCTACTCTCAAAAAAGCGTGGAAATAGGATGCAATACATCCAAGTTTTAAACTGAAGCAAAGAAAGAGGAAAAACGTTTGAAGTGCAGATAAGGACTAAAATTATATTTAGAGATATATTTTTATTGTGCATAAGTAAATTTTCGAATATTTTAAGTCTAAGTATGTTGAATACAAGTAGCTGTGTTACGATATACTTTGGGGAGAGGAGAGAGAACTATTTATAAAAATATAAAGTGTCTGTGAGAGAGAGAATACTTCTCTTCTAAGACAATCAGAGAAAATAGTTTATTCAACATATATTTGAATTATTCTTTCTAAAGAAAACCATTTCCTAAAAACAAAAAAATAAAGTATATTTCTTTAATAATATATGCGGTTAATAGGCAATTCGTGATGCATCTTTTAAGGTTAACTTTAAATTGCAATTTTACTAGCGGGAATGGATGCTGCTATCAATAAAGCAATCCGCTGTTCCTGAGACAACGATATTTTACGTTAAAAAATGCTACTTTCGGGAAATTATTCAAAAAATTTAATTTTCTCCAATTTTCAATTTGTTAAAAATATAAAACATTTTTTTAAAAAAAATGATGCAACCTCCAAGACGAAAGTCTATCTCACACCTGACACTTATAAATACTTTAAAAAAAAATAAGAGATAAAGCATACAAGTACCCTGTAAATGGCGTGTTCAAATGGAAATAATTCGAAACAGTTTTCAATGTACTTTTGTGAAACGAACGTGATAGTCAAAGTGTATGTAAGACACGCGCCCGTGCGCAAGCAGATTTGTGAATACTACGTATGTAAGGTCGTCCAAAATGAATCAACGAGATGTTTTAAAGTTTTTAACACTGGAAGGGTGTAAGCCGGTGGATATTAATAGCAGAATCTTGCTGTGTGAGGTGACACGTGTGTGTTGAAGCCTACGTTGATGGGGTGGGCGAGAATGTTTAGCGACGGTCGACAGGAAACAAGGGATTTGCCGGTCACGCGCTCAAAGTTATGACAGAGAATTGATTACAGACATACCTTAACGGATCCCTTGACACTGCAATCAAGAGAAATCGACATCGAAACATTCGTGACGTTGCAAAAGAGTTCAACGTTTCCACAGTACTGTTCACAATATTGTCACCAACATTCTGAAGTATCGAAAAGTTTAAAAGTCCACGTAAAAAGGGGCAAGTCCTGGAACACCCAGCTTACAATCTGTCGCCTTGAGACTCACATTTCTGGACAGCTGAAGGAAAGCATAATGGGTCAATGATTTCACTCTGAGGCTACAGCTCTGAACTGGTTTCATGTAAAAAATATTGGTGTGTGTGTGCAGTGTTCGAATAATTCTGGAGTTCATAAATTGTCTTTTGATAGATTTATTAGTAACACAATAAACTTAAATAAAACAATTTACTTAATAAGCTTTAACAAATTAAATCACAAAGTTGAAATATCAAACTGAAACATTCGAGAGAAAATTCCTAGTAAACAACGGCATCTAGTTACACCGAAGCCAAGATCAGGATTCTGACCGAATTCCTCCCATATTTTTGTCGATATAGACCACATGGGATCTGAGCGTGGTGACAGCTACGCTTCATCCACTCAGAGCACCTGGTCCATAAGGTTCACAACACCATGATCAACTGACATCGCTCTTTGCGGACAGAATTCACAACCTTCCTAAGCAAAGAGGCTCCTGCCGAAACGCCATGGGTGATTTCTTTTAACAAACTTTGTATGAACTTCACTCATTAAATATTGTTGTTTCCATCTCTGTACCTATCTCATTTCTGACCCTAAGCATCTCATGGATACACACCTCAAATCACTTTCATTTGAACACCCCTCATAGTTATGTATAAAAGGTAAGTTGAATTGTATCTTTTTTTAAAAACAATAGACACGTTTCTCAAAAAAGCGCCAGAAAAAGATACGATTTGTATTACAAAAAAGGCATACATACCACGTTATCGCAGATGGCTTCGTACTGTTTGCTTAAACCCTGAGATTTGCGCACAATTAAAAATTATTAGACTGATTGTCATGAATGACAATCGCTCACCTAATTTTTTTTAAATAAATCTTCTACAGATTTTTAACCGTTTAATTTTGAGTAAATATACTATCCCCTCTTAGCACATGTGAAGGGCTTTGAAAATTTATTTTCAAAATATATACAATTTTATGGAAGCCAAATTTTTTCAAATGATTAAATTAAATTTTAAAAAATACACGACTTTTTAATTCAACTTGTTTTATATGAATGACAAATGAAATACAAGTCAAACAGGTTAATACCTTAAACTAATTAATGTGGATTATTTCTATATTGCATATTTGACTTCACTTATCAATCCTATTTATAATTATAGATTAAAACTGGACATTTTTTACAAATGAAAGTGTTTTTAAATCCTTACTTTCTTGGTAATTCCTAACATTTTATGTATAGTATGATTAAAATATTTAGAAAGGTTTCTGAAGTAACTCATTCTGTTTGGAATGCGCTCCCCAAGGGCTAACGTTTTCCAGAAGAATTTGGGAATATTGAAGTATTCCAGAAGAATTTGGGGATATTGAAGTATTCCAGAAGAATTAGCGGATATTGAAGTATTCCAGAAGAGTTTGGGGGGAAGGGACTTACTTCTGTCTCTGACGAGGAAGTAGTGTATGTTGTGGTCCGTGTCCGGGTCTCTGGCCTGCAGCTTGAAAACGGGTGTGCCGGGAGGAGCGTTGAGTTGCACCACCGCTTGCATGGGAAGGGGTCGGTTGATGAAATAAGGGGGCTCGTCGTTCACATCCTTCAGGTGGATGATGACACGCTGCCGTTCCGGATCTAAAAAACACAGAGAGGGAAGAAGAGGATTAAACAAACGTGCTTAAAATGACTAAATTTAATACTAAAGTAATTTAAAATTATACAGAACAAAAAAAGGACACAGAGTGCGGTTTCCAAAATCAGTTGCAGAGAATTATTGGAATACCAGAAAAAACCCACGAGACGAGTTCCAAAAAATTTTTCCAACATTTCTTTCAGTTCATTAGCGCATGGTTCACTACGAGCGCCCAATTATAGAATTATGAGATTTTATAACTTAAAACAAAGTTTTAACAAAATAACACCTCCATTCAATCAAGGATGAAGGACTTATTTAATGTAGAAGAGTATATAAGTATTATGTAAATCAATGAATTGCAGTTCTATAAACTTGCAATAAATATATTGCAGATATTTTAGAATTAATGAAGCAATAGTCAAAAACCAGATTAATTTCATAACATAAGATGGCAAAATGCATTTTTGTAAAGTAATTTTTACCGATCAATCCCATTCATGACCTTCCCTATACCATCAGAAAGTACTCTCGTAAAACATGTGCATCTCTAACAATTTATTCATTTATTTTCAATTAATACTTTACTAAGCCAAATAAGTTACCACAGAGCCAATAGCTCTGATGTTGCACCGAAATGGGGCATTAATAAGCCATTCAGAATTAAAGTAGAATAATAAAGAGATAATTATTGGTGTAGAATCGATGAAGTCGCGCAATAACAGTTAAAAGTTCACATCATACTAAAGCAAAGCAGTCACTTCAAAACCACGCTCCGATGACACAAGCTCTCCAAATTTCGCCAATATGCAGGTCTAAGAAGCCATTCGGTGACCTAAAGCAGCTTCCCCAATCATTACTATCCTAGTCGGAATAGGGTCCCATCAGTTTAGTTGCACAGTACTGAACTAGTAATCATGGGGAGTGAGATTGGGTCTCGTATTTAAAAAAAGCAACATGCCTTAATTGATCTATTGAATGTTTATTAATTTCTCACTTCGAAGCAGCACGAGGGGTTTTAGCGACAAGGGTGACATCTGAGTTGGCAGGGCACTCTCCCACACCCCTCCATATCGGGATGTTGAGCCTCGACAGATTAAATGTGCATCTGCGCAACGGATTTGCAGTAGCTCCAGAACTCGAAGCGACGATTTGACAGAAACAACGCGCGGAAATAATGAGTGACCCTCGGCTACTTAACGAGAAGACAAATCTGCAGACATTTGAATTTTTCCTTGATTTGATTTATATGTGTGGAAAAGCTTCGGAACTATTTTGATCCAAAACATTCCGATCACGCATGCATTCGGAATATTTAGACTGACGAAATTACATGGAATTTGAAAAAGAAATGCTATCCACATGATCAGACTCAAAGCATCACTTCCAAACTATGATTATGGTGAAGGATATGTATTTTTGATTAAAAGAAGAGAAATTAACTCTATACAGTTCTAAATTGTTTATTTTTTTTAACGTAAAAAAAAATTTGTTTCTGCATAAACAAACCATTTTAAATATTTGAAAAATATCTTGGGAGAAAAATTAATTTCTTCAATCGGAGAAAAAAAATTATCCCGCATTTTTTGCCGTTATCCTGAGTTTCCATATCATTTGCCTTGGAAATCCATACAATTAAGGCTCTAGTAAAAAAAAAACCCTGACCAAATCATTTATTTTCTGCTTTTGCTCCTTTTTTTTGTAATATTTGAATAGCAGTTTTTCTCTTTGCCACAAAATTTAACTGATTATAGTTTATTATTACTCTAATTTCAGAAAAATAATATTTAACTTACGACAGTTACTTATTTTGCAAGTAACGCCGTACTAGAGAATCGAAATTGAAAATGTCGTCATTTTCAACCACAATCTAAAACAGCTCACACATGTTCTATTTTCTTTGAAGCATGTGTTCAGGTTAATATGCATATGTGTTGGCTTGCAAATATATCTTTTTGTATCGAGACCTTTCTGTATTGTTCTGGTTAATGTGATTTTTATTCTTAAAACTTTGGTATTAATTTATCAGAGTAATTCATATATCGCCAAATAATGTTGAATTCTACAAACCGTTAAAAGCGCCCTTAAGTCGAAACCATGATGTTGAAAAAGTGTATAAATGAATAATATTTTTCATATGTAGTGTCAGAGTTGAATTAGAAGACACATGTACGATGATTTTATGAATATTTTTTTTTTAACATTTATAAACCCCGTGCACCACGCAATGTATAACACGGGGGCATACAACACAGACAGAAGAAAGGATTACAACACAAACATCCATGCCTTCTCCGGGATTCGAACCCAGTCCCTACGGCAACGCAGTCAACTTCACTGACCACTATACCGGATGGGCGGCTTTTACGAATATTATGACAAGAAAAAATAACTTAAATGCAGATAGGACTTCTACCGAACTTGAACTCAAAATTTTAAAATACATAATTTCGACATAGATTTATTCATATTCTTTTGTATCGAATTAGAGAAATTTTAACGAAAAACACCCGTTGTTATTTCAACTGATCACAATTCAGAAAACCTTTAAGTTCTGGCTCTGATGAGAAATCTCAGTTATATATAGGCAAAATATTATTATTATAGAGATTTTCGTAAGAGGAGAAGGTTTTGAAATTATGTCATTCTTTCTTCACTTTTTTTTCTTGCCAAAAAACTGCATTTAAATAGTTTTTTTCTTGTCATAATATTCATAAAATCATTTTATACGCGTCATTCAACAGACACAAAATTTTTCATTTACACGCTTTTTCAACATCATTTCTTCGAACGTAGTGACATTCACCTGAAGAATATCTTGATATTATTAACATTGTACTCTCTCTTTAGTGCTGCACGAGGGCCATTAGCGACCAACCTAGTAATTGTGAGCCCCAGTCAAGTGACGAGATGACACCTGAATTGGCATCCCCCTCCACTCTTTAATTTTCTCCCCCGTCATATGATAGTTCCACTCGATAAGGTCCGTCACCAGTTTGAGATCATGATTGCTCGACAACGGCAGTTACAAGAAAGCCATAAAATGTTTACAGGTAATGAAGGTTAATAAAAACAAAATGAGCGGAACAAAAAGCATTATTTTTGAAGGTTTCAGATTAATTTTTTAAAAATTTCAAATGGTGCTACGGATATTGCTAATTACTACTGCAGTTCTACTACATCCCTCGGGAGCTGGTATCACATTTTACACCTGAATTGGCACCATATAGATGGATTCCAATTTTGCCGCAATGTCATTCTGACGTCCATTTTCCTCCCCAGATAAAGGCACCTGAGCCCAGGCGATGCGAAATTGTATAAGGACTTTTTATTTTGCTGAGATCATCCAAGACAAACAGGCACTCTAACACTCCTCATAATCATACGACATGGACGCTGTTGATTTTATGTATCATGAAAATCCACCGACTTAGGCCGGGGTCGAACCCGCAAACTTGGGTGCACAAAGCCAGTGCCTAACCAACTACGCCACCCAGCCAGGAGCTTCTGATTAATAAACACAGAAAGTGTGTGTGTAAATATTTATAATGTATGTTGCTTTAAATAACCCTGTCGCCAATCTATAAAAGCGTCAGTATCACCAAACATGGTTTGTGATGCCACATTGAAGACATAAAATGGCCGACTTGGGTTCGTTTTTGTACTTAGACCGATCTCAATGAAAAAAAAAAGAGAAAATCAATCGATTGAGGAGCCAAAAAATAGAAAGAAAGAAGAATGAAAAGAAAGAAAGAAGACCTCGTTTGGGGCGCTGAAATGAAATTGTTATGCAACGATAAAAGATCATTTCGCTTATTTCATCCAATGTCAACAACCGAGAAATTAAAAAAAAAAAGAGGAAAAAAAAGGCGGAAACAAGGGAAGGTTCTTTGTTTTAATGGGAGAGAGAAAGGAAGTTTTCGAAATCAATATCGTTTCTTTTCCGATTCTTTCTTTCAGAGATTCCATCAGAATAAATAGAGCTGTTGAAGTCTTTGTTTGACAAGCTGGAATGAAGTTCTGATACTGCGGACAAGGGAAGGGGGAGAGCAAAATAATACAATTCGTTTATAACCATCAATACCTCCCTCCTAACTCCTTTTGTTTCGGTCGTCTAAAAATCTGACAATTTGTTATCCTTCAGTGCTGTACAGTTTGCAGTGTAAAAGAATGCTTGAATGGGGAAAAAATAACTCTGTGACTTTTTTTCTCACAGACTAGTAATGCACAGTACTATTTTTCTTCTACAGTAAAAAAATTATAACACTTTCAAAATTAAAACTCCAAGCAGAATGAATAGTCATTCACTACATTTCTTATCCCTTTTCATGTTTTTACCCTCCTACTATTACTTGATTTTGTCGAATATGGGTTTTGAGTTCTGGTAACAAACATGACTTATGGTGTAGAGGAGCTTATGCACATTAAATCTGTTAAATTTCAAAGTCAGTACGTTAACGTGATCTGGAAGTTTGGAGAGAAGGTGCCACCTCAGATGCCGTAATCATCACTCGACCTCGGCTCAACATTGAAGAGGTTCCTTTCTCATTGCTCTGGTATTGCTTCAGAAGGGTAATGCTAATCAAACACTAGATCAATTATTTTCTCTTTTAAAAAGGTTAATCCTTTAAAAAATATTTATTTTTGTTAATTATTTTCTCATTTATATTCTTTTCTCATCAGATCTCAGGTTGATTGGTATTTCACCAAAATGGTGCTGCACTTAAAAGTGATACCAACTCCTGAAAAATGTATTAGGTCTGCAATGGTAAATACCAGTCCTCAACCCCATTGTGTGGTGAAAAAAAAATAATATTTTTTCAAACTTGCGTTCGAAAGAAAGTGGCGGCTAATGGATTTCCTTTCAAGAAAGCAAGATTTCAAAGTATTTTTAACTGATTGTTGATGAGAATCAAACATTCTAGAAACAAGATGCCTGATTGAGACAGACATTTAATTCATTATTAATCCTTTCCATCACATCTCAATCTTCCAGACTGCTGTTGCGTACCTGATGATTTAGCCTGGTGATTAAATTTTGCAAGGTTCCTCGTAATTTTGAACCGTGGTGATTTGACATTTTTAACCTCGGTCAAGTGAGGAGGACAACACCTCAGCTGGCCCTCCATTCTCCGGACTTATAAGCCTCGACAAAGAGAATTTTAAACTTTGGCAACTTAAAACTGCATCACCCTTCTCTACACGACGGAACTTTAGTGGCACCAGGGCTTGAACTTGTACCGCGTTTTCCAAAATACCGGACCGCGCCAACGTGAAGACTTCAACCTTCGTCGATTTAACATGCATCCCTCTCCCCACATGGCTGGTCTTTCTCGGCATTAGGACTCAAACCCATGATAAGATAGAAGGAAAGCTGACCACGAGTGGGCGATCCTGGGCCCTCTGTCTCCTTTCAGGTGTGACCCAAAAATGATGTGAAAGGGAGATACAGAATCCATTTTAATCCTATTTGTGTCTTTTTGTTGTGTCGCAGAACCGACAGAAATCAACCAACAAGTCGTCACTTTTATTTATCCTATCGATTCTCAAAACTACAGCTTTTAGGGGAAAAAAGAAATTCAAGAACTATCCCCCCCCCCTCAGAGGGAAAATAAAAACTCCGTGACGTCGTCTTTTTCCTCGAGGGAATTGATTTCCTCCGGAGACACACAATAATAATTCAAAAATAAACACAAGAGGAATCGCTAACGATGTTGACGCTTCTCTGAGGCCTGCTTTCCCGAACAAACACATAATCGATTATCCGAACTTATAATAGGGACGGTTCGTTTTGGCACAGTTAAAAAAAAATCTATTTCTTTAAGAAAAGAAAGAGAGAGAGAGAGAAGAAGAAAATTCTCACTGTGTGCATGCACTTTGTGTGATTTTCCTTTTATTGGGACAGGATTTCGAAAAATTCCTGCATAAGGGCAACACATTTCTTACGTGTGTGTTTTTTGGGGGGGGGGGGTGTATTGGATAAAAATAAACATGTGTATTGGATAAAAATACGAGTGAAGGAGCCTTTTGGGGTTGGACACAATAATCAAGCTGAATTAGCATCACTTTCTTCAAAGAAATAAATTGACTATACTAAAACCATTAAATTAATACATAATGATAAAAATAAAAATTTATCCCAAAGGCAAAAGTTACGGAATTTCAATGCCTTCCAACTTTATACAGAACAACATTAAATCAACTAAATATCCTAAAATTATATAAAAATGATTGTAGTGTTACCCTTGAGCATCATGTATTGAATATTTTTATTAACGATGCTCTAAAAACCAACATATAGGCTACTGGCAATGGATCTCATAATTTGAACCACGGATGACATTTCGCTTAGTATAGAGTTATTTAAAATTAACTCGCCAAATTTAGTATATAAACTGAATAAGTACTTATAACACTCCACCCAAAATCTTACAGATCATTTCTTAAATTTATTTCAAAATATTCATTACTTGTAAAATCCAATAGCAATATTTTATTAAGTTAAACAATTTATATCACTCTTTTTCTCTCTTACTTTTATTCAAAGGTATTTCTAGTTCACAGTTTAACCTACTAATAATTATCTACTTCAGAAAAAGTAAAATACATTCTTAGCGATCTCTTTCCTAACAATTGAGTAGAAAAAATTCACATATTCTGAACTAAGCGCATGAGAACAAAATGATGACCAGTAAGTGTGCCAAAATTATTTTTTTTATTCCTATAAGGTATATATTGAATCAAAGTAGGCAATAACTCAAAATGGATTTTATTTCAAGTCATTATTTACTACGTTGAAGAAACATGAATCCAAGTTAAAAAGAATTACATAAAATGTGAAGTGAAACAATTATATATACTATTCCCATTATAAATAGATGTCCAAAATTAAAGTTGTAAACAAAAAATTAAATATTCAGTCAAAAAATTTTGATTTAGTGCTTGGAAATTTGGTATTATGCTGAAAGACAGGAAATAGTAAAAAAAATCACAGGAGTTTCATGTGTGCTAGACTTTTTTCAAGAAATATGGGGTTTTAGTGCAAAACTAATCCCCCCCCCCTTCTAGTGTTGAGGCTTATTTCAGAATGGAATTTTATTCAGTTATGGTCATGTAAAATACCTTAGCGAAATTCCTTCAATTGATTCTTTGTCAGCGTTTTCCTTGTGAATCTTCGGCTGTCGAAATAATGATGAAAAGAGAGCAAATTTGAGCTACTTTTTTCTGTGAATATGAAATGGGACGTATATATAAAGAGCAACTGCTTGAAGTATTTACGCAAACACTTGATCAGAATACTATCAGCAAATGTACAGCTCAATAATGGTTTCAGAAATTTTACAATGAAGAAGTGAGGTTTAAAGATGAAGATACGTGCTTCTGCAATTGACGGCAACCAATCGTGGACCATTACTGAAGCGGTACATAACAAACGCAAAACAAGAGAGGTCGCATTAGAACTAAACATTGAACCATTTATAGTTGCTTAATATAATAAACAAAAACGCTACAAATAAGTGCTTTTTGAGTTAAATAGATAACCACGCCGATACGAGAGAGAGAGAGAGAGAGAGAGAAACGGGCTTTCTCTCATTCTGTATGCGCTTCTTCCCAACAAAAATGATCATTTCATAATCACATTGAGACACTCAAGTGAAAAAGGGATTTTATACGACAACAAACGGCGTTCCACGCAGTATCTGGACAGAGATGAAACACCAAAATACTTCCCTAAGATGAGGAATCCTAAGGAGGAAGTTTAAAAGCTATGTTTCTGCTATGGCAAGAAGAATTATTCACAACTTTTGCAGTATTGGCGTCCAAACCACGTCTCACACACCAATGAGTGCACAGAAATTCATCAAACCGGAAAACGAAGCTATTTAACCAGACTTTTTACCAACTAAAACTTTTTCAAGAACCTTCCCTCAAAGAAAGGTTTTGAAGAAAAAGCTGAAGTTCAAAATGCCTTCGAAGAATTCTTCGGATCTAAAACTCCATAATTCCATGCTGCTGGGAAAAAGGTTTTTTGTTGGCTAAGATGCATAGATTATGTTGGTACAAACTTTTATATTGGTAAACCTTATTCTAAGCTGAAGCATACTGCTTTAAATGTGATAGTTAAAAAGTCCTGAGCGGGCCTCGTATCAAAATTTGTAGCATACCCTTTTTAGGGGCCCCTTAATATATTAACAATGCTTTTCCTCATATATGTAGGGGCCCCATATCATTGATAAGGCTAATAGGGCGGTAGCTACAACTGTGGTTAAAAACCACAATTATTTTTATATCAATCCAACAAAAAATCACTAAAATTTTAACATCTCTACATTCACTGATAAATTATGTCAGCAAAAAAAAAAAAAAAAATCCAGCAAATTTTGGGTCTAGAAAAATCAAATGTCAAAATTTTGTCCAATTTTATTTGGTGCACAAATTTATTTCTTTCGTTTTTTTATTGGCAAATCCACTTAAAACTGATCTCCCCTCCATCAATTTTTATACGCATTGCAAAAAGTTATATAAATAATTTTTTGTTTGAGATGTATTTCAAATTTTTTTAAAGAAAGAACTTTGATTTTCCAGCTAAAGAAAGAGGGGGGGGGGGAAACAAACTTCAGTTAGAATATAGGCAATTTATAAATTCTTTTGAACATTATTTTTTATATTGAGAATTTCATTTCTTGAAAAAAAATAATAAGGAACAAAAATAATGTTACAAAGTTTATACGGAAAAAATAAATATTTGATTCAGAACAGGGAACAACAACAAAAAAATTATCTACAACTTCCACTTTTATAGTCTTATCTTCTTTACAACGTTATTATATGAGTGTCTGTAGTCATGGCAACAGAACGGATTTTTCAATTCTCTCGAACAGTTTTAAACTGAAATGAATTGTTATTGTTCCATCATAAACAGAAATAATAGTAAATATTGGATAAACAGATTCCATTTTATATATAAACAATCAAAAACAGAGATCTATGATAAAATGTAACTCTTAATGAATATTTAAATGAGGACCGAATACTAAATATTTCTCTTACAATCAAGGTATAGTATCGTAAAGTTTTAATTACTACTAAAAAGGAAATAACTATTGCGGGTCGGCTCCCGCAAGTCGGTGGATTTGAAGGATGCAGAAAATCGACATCGTCCATGTCGCATAATTATGCTGCATGTTAAAGATCTCTAGAGTGCTTGGTTGGCTTGGGTGTTCTCAGAAAAATTAATCTCATTGTACATATTCGTATCTTCAGAGCTCAGGTGCCTCCCTCCGGCAAGGAAACTGAGTGCTAAAACTATATTGCAGCAATTGGTATCTACCTATATGATGCTAAATTAAAAAATGATTCCAACTTCCGCGGAATATACTTGGTCTGCAATGGAAAAAAAATGTGCAGCCTATTTGAAATGTACAAAATTTTTTTTTTTGAAATAAGTAATCTGTTTATGGAAATGATTATATGGAAGGAGGTGGAAAATTAATTTTCAAACCGGCCCTCACAGACAATTGAAGGCGTGGAAGACAATTACATGCTGCCACAGTGAAGAAAGTGGAGGACTTCATTCTATTAAACTGAAAAGCAAAAGTCCAAATAAGGATGAACAACATTGAACATATTTATGGCAACATGTGGAAAACTATTCAAAAAGAACTGCACATAACAGAACCACAATCATTGTCTCTATCAATAGGGTTCAGAGGCCAAAGAGATGAGCAAAAAGTAGAAGCACAGAGCCTCACCTCCCCCCCCCCCAACATGCCTGAGGTGCAGACACCTTCATACTCTTTGCTTTAAAGTCAAACTCTCTCGCGTGAAGTTATATTAACAAATTAATGAAGAAAGGTAAGCTCACTAGTGCCAAAAATTGCACACTGCCTAACAAAATGCGTGATGCTTTAATCAAGGAAAGGCACCAAAGTAGTCCGTCTTCTTGTTGACAATGCACCTGCTCACTCATTTCAAAGTGTGACGTATTTGAAATTTTGCACATCTTTTTTTCTCTCGCTCTCATATCAAGCAAATATTTCTTATTCCAAGAACACTAAAAACCATAGCGGGATTGGGAATTTGGCAACATATATCAAGAAGTAGAACAATGTTTTGTACAATGACTCTTCGAAAGGTCAGCAAAGATGCTGATAGAAATAATAACTCTGGATTGTGACTGCATACAAAGAAGCTTTAAGAACAGAGAATAAAAAATAAGTTTCTATGTTAATTATTTCGTGTAACAACTAAAAATTTATGACACTCCCTTCTAAAAGTCCTGTTGTGTTCTTGACTGTTTTTATAAAATGGTAAAACAATCGCGATATTCCTATTCGAAAAAATTTTTCAATTTTGTGAAGTTGAAGAAAGTATTAAGAATTTACATGGTTACTTTATGTTACAAAATCTATAAGAACGCTTATAGACATGGTGTATCAGTATAGCAGTTTTACAAACCTTCAGGACGTATATAGTACACCTAGACGTTGGGAAATCACATAGAACTGTATGGTAGGAAATACTTTTCATGCGTCTTGACATAATAAACAACAATTACTTAACACGAATAAGAGGGGGAAATATGTTTATTTTTCTAAGTATTGCAAAAAATTAAGAAAAAAGAACACTAAAGAGACAACGGTCGTCATCAAAGTATGTGTTCGAAATCATGATCCCGGGCCGTGATGCAGACCTCATCCAGACATGATTGTCGATAGCCCATGCACTGATACCGGGATTGTTCTGGATTTGATGCAGAATTGTTTGACTAAGCTAAGTGACTGGTGCTGGATTTATCACTTATTTGTTTGATGTTCTAATTCCTCGCTCACGTTTTTGCGTGTCCACGATGAAAGATCTGTTGTTGGACATACTGTGGTGCAAGTGTACGTGGTGGGATTTTTTCTCTTGGGGCTATGTTGGTCATAGAACCGCTTTGAGAGGCTTATTCATTGCAATCTGTGATCCATACCAGATGCATATCAGTGAACTCAATGTTCGTGCAATGTTTCATCCTACTACCTCTCTGTCGGCAGATGAAATGAAGCGCGGAAATAAAAACTACGTGTGCGCATGTTCCGTTATCTGATGATTCGGTTTACGTAGCGCCATCTATCGTGTACACCAGATGATTTTTCTTTTCAGAATTTTTGCTGTACTAAGAATTATGAATTTGTTTTCTCCTCTTATTCTTGGCCTGTCTTTCTCGTGCATTGCATCGCCACCGACCATGCATTGCTATATTATCTCCCATCATTTAAGTGTACTCTGTCTCTTCTGAAAGTTTGTGACCGATGTACTGATACACCCCGTTTGTATGATGCGAACAAATACAAAATAACTTTTCGTATTATAAATCCTTTGTTTGGCTTATGGAATTCGACAGATCAATATAGCTTGTATATATTTCACGATTTGACGGTTTCTCAAGAAGACATCAAAATGAATTATTTGGATAACTTTTTTTATGGAATAAAAAGGCAGTCGCTGATTGTAGTTTTAATTTATTGTGATCACGTGTTAAGTCTAGTTTATATTTAGATACTCCAAGGCATGAACGCGCAACGCGCGGAAGCTAGTGCACCGCATGCAGCGGAGAAAGAGGGGGAAATGCAAACACTCAAGATTTTTATAGTTTAGTGAAATAAGAGGGGGGAATTCCAAATATTTCTACTTATTCAGCAGAGTTAAAAGTAGAAGAAACTGATATGCGAGAAAGTGCTTTGGAATGAATTTGGTTGTGCGTTAAAATTTTTTTTGAGCGTATAATTTTACAGCGTATAAAAATCAGTTTAAAACTTACTATAAAATGTTACTAAAGTAGTTTTAATGATGTTTGCTTGAAAATATTCAAATCAAAACTAAAAATTATCTGTCTATTCTATACATACTAAATAAAAAGAAAATGACAAATATTTTTGTCGATTTTCTTCTATTATTAACATCTAATTCTAATAATTCTATGTGTGCAATTCAATTATATTTTAATGTTATAAAACATAAATTATAACACATATTTAACTTTTTTTTTCATGAGCAAAAACTTGATTACACGTACACAACTTAAATTAAAATGTTTCTTTTTTAGACTATTAACAAAATTTGAGTCATTAAAAAGATTAAAAATTAATTACTCCACTGAAAACAAATGCAACATTTTGTGTGTCTTTTATGATTTTTAGAGTTGAATATGCTGCCTGAGCGAATCAACATGCATTTTGAACATAAATATTTCGAATACTGATTCTCCGAGAAAACAGTTCTAGCTGAAAATTGCTTCTGAAGTTTTCCTTAATGTTCTGATAGTCAACCAGTGCTCCCCACACGGGACTAAATAATGACTCTTGTTTTAAAAACTTAACTTTAATTTTGCTTACAATGATTTAGACAAATGCCAGAAGCTTTGTGTGGCGAGATCCTCTCCTAGCGGGGGAACTGAACAAACCCCACTTGTTGCCATTGCGCAAAAGATAAATCCAGTAGATGGCGTTGGTAAAAGACATGGCAGTAAAACTAAATATTTAAAAAAAATACGCATAAAATAGAAACGGTTAATAATTGTAATGTCTTTATTACTTTCGTAATATACTTTCTTTTCTACTTCACGACACAGCACGTCGTGTCAACAGAACAGAATTCTCCTCAATACAGTAAAAACACAAGCACAATCCACCACGCTCCTCAAATGAGCTCTCTTCCCCGACCGTCACGTTCGAGGGTCACCTTCTCCCTAAAAAACAGTAACACACCGCCTAAGACACTCTAAATAGTGCCAACAATCCATAATTTCCCGCCAATAGAAGCCAGACACTACAATAATAATAATAGAATCGAAATTAAATATAAATTAACATACCAAGAAACATCTATACAAATAAATAAAATTGAAGTGCCTGTTTATAATTTCAAATTAACAGCGTTTTACTAAATTCATTTAAAAGTAAATAGGGTACTTATATAAAAAAATCAATTTTAAAAATGTTCGTCTGTCTGTTTGTTTGTTTCCGCTAATCTTTAAAACAGCTCGCCTGATTTTGAAAATTCTTTCAGGAATGGAAAGCTACATTATCAGCTAGTAACGTTGGGTATATTTTATCCCCGTATTCCTACGGGAATGGGAAGTACGCGGGTGAAACCACAGGGTGCTGCTTACCCCCGCCAAGCTGGTGCAAGATTATACATTTTGTCAACACCGAAAATTTTAATAAAAATTCTCTCACATTTGTAACAAATAACTGAAACAGTGTGGAATTTAAGATCCTTACTAAAAGCAATTTTTTAAATGTTTTTTTTTATTAAATGTCCAACATTTATTATATAGTACAATTGTCAAACTCAAACTTCGAGAAATATCGCCAAGTTGGCTAAAAAATTCTCTATTCCGACAATCCCAGAAATTTTAATATAAATTATCTTCCACTTTTAAAGAGAGAAATGACAAAGTTTTAGCAAATAGCATGATATTGAAAGCTCTATGGTAATACTAAATGATATTTTCATAGAAATTATTGATTTATTGAATATTTAATACTTTGAATTCATTTTTATTATTATTATAATTTTTTTGAAAAAATAATTCCAATATAAGGCTATGCTTTGTACTAAATTTTTCACTTAAACTGAACTTAGATATTCTTTATGGAGATATTACTATGAAGATATAGTAGATATTACTATGGAGGAAGCCATACAATGCTAATCACCGAATAAAATCAGGGAACTTTACGGAATACTTATATCACATCTTGCTGCTTTTCAAAACCTTTGGAATAAGTACAAAGAGTACATGGTGAATGCAGCAAGTACATGCAGATATGACTTTCAATGAATACATCTTCAACTTAGCGATAATAATAATTGAAAATAAGATTTTCACAATGGTTTGGAGAAGCTACATGATTCTGGAATGATTAGTCCACGCGATGAGTCGGCGGAAATGACTTAGATAATAAAATTGCTCGAGAATTAGACTACGATTTTATAGCTTTGCAACATCAAGTACCAGAATTAATCCCTCAATTAACTCCTGAACAAAGTCATTTTTTTCCATTTTTCTCGACACCCCTGGAGCAACCGGAAAAGCGTTTTTACGAAACTTATTATTAATTGTCCGTCAGAAAAAACCAGAAGATAGCAGCTCCTGTGATTTCTTCCGGTATAGCCGACACTACTGACTGGTGGTCGTACTGCACATTACGTTTTAAAATTACCGTTGAATATTGCATATGAAGATTCACCCATCTGCAATTTCAGCAAAAATAGCTTTCGATTAAGGATGCTTCGACAATGTAAGCTTTTAGTGTGAGATGAAATTACGATGTCTCACAAGAAAGCTATAGAAGCGTTAAATTCCTCTTCAGAATTTACGAGATAGTACAGAGCTACAGATATAGGAATGGTAGTTTTATTGGCTGGTGATTTCCGACAAACACTCTCAGTAATTCAGAGGGGTACACCGGCAGATTAAATCAGAGCTTGTATTAAATCATCAAGCTTGTGGGCGAAAGTTGAAAAATTCAGCCCGAAAACGAATGTGAGATTGTATCTT
Organism: Trichonephila clavata; assembly: GCA_019973975.1. Lineage (NCBI taxonomy): Eukaryota > Metazoa > Arthropoda > Arachnida > Araneae > Nephilidae > Trichonephila > Trichonephila clavata. The sequence continues at coordinate 202,481 of BMAO01031383.1, read as the reverse complement.
CATAATGATGTAGATTCAGAGCATTATGCAGAGACGCTGTCGAAAATTGGAGATGGATGTTTGGATGCAGATACTGATATACTTTACTTTGCAGAGAATTTTGTAATTTAGTGGAAAAGGATGTAGGTCTTATTGCACAAGAGTCTATCCGGGCTTGCAATAAAATTTAAATTGTGATGAGTGGTTGTGCTCAAGATTAGTATTGGTCCCTAACAATGACATTGGCCATAAAATCAACACTGAAATTTTAAAAGACGTACGGGGGGAAATGAAGGAATATTTATCAATGGATATACAATCTCGGATATAGAACAAAATACTTCATAACCCACGGATTTCTTAAATTCGCTTGAACTTTCGGGTGTATTCTCCCATAAACTTCAATTAAAACTAAATGTACCAGTAATGCTTATGCAAAATCTCGATGCTCCTCTATTATGTAATGAAACGAAGCTTCGGATCACAAAGTTGATGGAGAATATACTTTGTGACACTATCTCAACAGTGTCGGGAAAGTGTTATCATACCTCGAACGTGAGTGAAGGCGAGGGTAAAAGCTAGTTAATAATAAACATACAGTTTGAATAACAATTTTTTTTTATTGAGAACACTTATAAATCCCCGTGCACCACAAGTATCACACGACAGAAGTAAGCATGGAGCACACATCACAAAGGAATTTAAAGTCATGAAGGATTACAGTATGAATGGAAATATAATTTAAGTAATAGAAAGATACATTCCATCCGAACAGCCGGGTTACTGCGAAGTACTTTCCCCACCAAATATAATTATCAAGTGCCATGTAAAATTTTGAAGGTGAAAAAAACCGAAGAAAAAAAAGAAACAAGTAATATAAACTTTAAGCCAATTCCTACTTTGGTCAAAAAAGAAATTTTTTATTTTATTTACTTTTTATTAAATAATTATAATTAATATAAATATGTTTATATATATGACAGAATTGCAATATTAAGTGTGAAAATAGAAAGCGATTTTCCTTGCAATTTTCCATTTTCCTTTCTATATATGGTGTTGAACTATTTTTTGTTTGTTTGTTACTATTTATTCATTAATTAAATTTAATTATTCCAATAAAATAGTACAGTAAAAAAAATCACATTCTCAGGAATAAGGTCATTCCAGGTGGAATTGGATCCCACGACCTTTGGAATAGAAGTCCAACGCGCTATCAATTGCGCTACAGGGACACAACGAGCGATTTTCCTTTTTATATATATGGTGTTGGACTATTATCTGTGTTTGTCACTATTTATTAATTAATTAAATAGATATAATATTTGAAAAACTGTACTAGCATCAAGTGTCATCCACTACAAATTTAAAAATATGTATTTGAACTTGAGTAAATGAAAATAAAAAGTATTTTTTTTACGATTGAAAACATAAACAAGATTATATATACACAGGGAGAGTATGAACTAATAGTAGGAATTGAAAAAAAAAGAATGAAAAGAGGAAAACATATTTAGAGTAATTTACTTTTACAAAAATTTCAAAAGTTGATTTTTTTATGGATAAAATGAGAAATTCTTTTTCCGTGGATGATATTAATTTTTTATTTTAAAAAATCATGAAAATACTTTATAAAATTAACTCTTTTTTTTTTGCACATATTTTTTAAGAACTTATTTTTATGAACACAAAAAAAACAACTTATTGAACATTATAAACATATATATGTTTAAAGTTTATCGTGGTGCTGTAATTATTTATATATATATATATATATATATATATATATACACATAAGGTTTCGTTAATAAAAGCAACAACATCTTTACAACATAATGGAGCAAAACCACAGTTTGGACAATGACACATGTAATTACAGTTCTGCAATATGAGCAATGAGCTGAACAGTTGTATAATTTGTACTATGAAGGTTGATCCGCCGTTAGGCGGACAGGGGCTCCTACTCCCTTCATAAATTTAAGAAATAAATGAATTACAAAATTTTTAAAGTGAAAAACACATCCCTTTACGAACCAGGAACTCCACAAAATCAGAAGAATGTTTTCTTGAAAGGAATATGACATACATATATTTATTAGTTCTTTTTTGCACACCTACTGGAGAGGAGGAGGGAGAGACGGGACCACGTGACCGTCGCGGGTCATTGCCTCTCCGTTGATGTCTCAATCTATCGGCAGAGGGCTCTGCTTTCCCTTGGAAGAGTTCCAGTTCGAAATGGCTCATCATTTGCACGATTTTTTTACTTCATATTTTTATATCTGACATTTTTCGAGACTTTTTACTTTTATGTGCAAACTAGGAGAATTCTCTCATTTCTCGAACGGATATTTGGAACTTTTCTTTTTGGGGGAAGGAAGTTAAAGTATATACGAAAAGAAATTTTTCTGTACACAATCTCAGTGAACGTTTGATATTTATGTTTATTCAGAGAAAAGTGCAAATTGAAATCCAAGATGTAAGCAACGACAAAAAAGAAAATTTCAACTAGGTAAAAGGTACTAAAATCATTACATTTTTAAAGTACTAAAGATTTTCCTTTTAGTTGTCGTTGCAAAATACTTCTCTCAACTGTGATAAGTAGTATAATGAAAAACTATGTTGTACACTGATATCCATTTTGAAAAAAAAATTCCCCCAAGAGAGTATTTCTTATTCTTCACAATTCTGAAGATCACTATTACTCTTGTGTTCTTCACTTTTTAAATTTTTTTCACTAAAAGGATGCTTTGAAAAATTAAGTTTTAAAGTAATTGTATACTTTTTAATATCATTAATTTAACTAACATACATAGTAAAATCTTTTTTTTTAAAACATTCGTTCTTCAATTCATAAAAGAATTTCACAAGAAAAATACATGCTTGTCACAGTTAAATTTATACATTATTACACAATTATCGTTAAAATGTTTGTAATTCATTTGTTTGACACAAAATACATCAGCATTTTATGAAATAACGAATCAAGTCAATTAAAATGTGTAATTAATTTATAATGTCACATGTAACCTAATTATTCGGTAAAATAACTAAGAATTCTATAAATGAACTAATGTCAGAGCGTTAAAGTGAAAAATAAACAATTTTATATTAAAACAAATTCGTAGTCTTATTAATTAGCTGATGTTAAATAGTTGTATTTTGAAAAATGCATTTCATATGGATAGATATTAAATATAGATGAATTTTATGTTTTTGTATGACACGGACGCAATACGTATTTCGCAAATTTCGTACATTATTACCATTTTCTTAAGGCGATATGGTACCATCTTCAAATTTTTTTTTTATTTTTAATATTTTTTGTATTTGATTTTAAATGTATTTTATAAAGATTAATATTTAATAATAATCCCATACAAAAATATTTAATTTGTTGCAAAATGTTTCTAAAATTTAAATTTTTGAGCTTCTTTAAGCATTTTCTAAATCTCCAAAGCTTTTTTAACTGTCTCTTTTCTTTCAAAATTTTTTTTCCAAGTACCTTATAAATATACTACATAAAACTGTGCATGGATTTTTTTTCTGCTGCTGCTCTTTAATTTTTTGTTAATTTTTTTATAGTTAAACTTCCAAAATTTCTCAAAAAAACATTAATTTTGATTTTGAAATTTTTTGAAAAAGCACTAAGCATGTTAGAGCTAATTCCACATGCACGGTTTTACAAAACATACATTTCAGAATATGTATAAAAAATTTCAAACCCATGCTTCAATTATCAAAAAAGCCTGAGGGTTTTGAATAACAGTATATGGCACAAAAATTCAACATGGAGAAAAAAGAGTTTGAGTGAGGAGTGAATATTAACGTCCCACTGTTCAGATACACGAGGGCTTTAATATGAGTTTGAAGTTTTCATTTCATGAATAGCGTGATATAATATTTATCGAATAGTCTGAAACTTTTATGAAATGTTAATTAGCTTATTTAAAACTGCTTAACATAAAAAATTGCACAAATGTAGAACAATTAAACAGTATACAGCCATAATAATGATATATATAAAAAAACGAATGAAAGATCAATATTTCATAAAACTTCATCTTAATAATTATAAAAAAATAAAAACACACACTTCAGAGTTAATTCCATGCTCAGAGCTAATGTACAACATGTGTGACGGATCTGTATGGTTTTCACTAACCTCCTCAATAATTCCTTAAAGTTTTATTTATTTCAACCAATCTCCACCGGGAGCCAAAGCGTGATTTATGCAAATGAGAAATATTATATAAGTTCGGGTTTTGCGAGTTAAAAAGTAGTAAAGTGAAGAGTTAGATTTTTGAAGTCAAATGAATTGAAGCATCGGTAGATCAACACGCAGTTGTTGACAGTATTAGTTATCAGTTACGCGACGAGCTACGCCGGAGAGCTGAAGATTGAAATTGGAAAACCGAGTGTAGATCCTTAGCTATCAGCCTATCCAGCCAGTTATAAATTCATCACCACGACGGAACTGCTGAAGTTACAAAGATAAGGTTAGTGATTTAGAAATTAGTAAATACGTGTACGTGTCTTACCTGTGATTGTACGTGTTGATCTTTCGTGGATTCAGTCCCGATTCCTTAGTTCCGCTAGTAGTAACTCCTTCCCATACTCCACTGTGTTTTATTGTTCTTAAATTTGAATCGTGTGTTTGTAACCTTCCTTGATTAATAGGTATCAATAAATATAGTGATTTGTAACTATGTCTCTTGAATTCTCTAATCCGCCAACACATCCAGAAACCTTTAACGTTAGACGGGGAGATAATAATCTTAGGGGAGGTTATATTTCACGACACATGTACAAAAAATGTTTATGCCTTAATTATTTATTTCCATGATTTTAAAAGCCTTCGCATGTTAAATATTGTACACCAATGAAAGCAAAATGAAGCAACAATTTATAGGTAAAATATATCAAAATCTAAGAACTTCATACGTGCATTTACTTAAATAAATATCTTAAAATATTTTAATAATAAACAGTTGAATTTCACACACATGGGATATATTTATACCACCAAAAACAAATATATAAAAATGGGAGAGTTTTTCCATTCTTGCGAATTAGATTTTTAATTATCTGAGTTATCAAAATGAAATTTAGTATTTGTGGTTTGGGAGAATCCATTTTGAAGTTTTAATTTCATTCATAATAATATCATAGAAAGCACGAACAAATTTTAAATCTTGACCAAATCCATTTGCTCTTCAATAAACAGTAGACGAACTAGAAATTTTGCATGAATTGCACAATTTTTCTTGAAATGATTTGTTACTGCATATATAATGTCATTCTCACCTACTCTCGGTAGAAAAATAATTAATTCCTTTTTTATCAGGCTCTTTTCTAGCAGATAATCTGCAATGTGGGCGTGGTAGTTGCTGTCCAGCATCAAACATTGCTCCATAACTTGATAAAAAATGCAGGTAAAGCTTTGAAATTTTGCAGGCATGTTTATAAGGATTTGAGGTACCAAATAAGCCAATAAAAAATTTTCGACTGTTTAATGGTTTTTAGGGTACCATATCGCCTTAAGATACATGTGCCTTATTTGATCTCTCTATATATTTTTTAATTTCTTTTTTCCCCATATTTTATTTTGTAACTAGCTGGTATCCTGTTCTTAGCAAGGGAGAATTGAAAAATAAAACAATACAGATTGAAGGAAAATGAAATTTTGTGTTAAATTTTAGTAAATTGCAATTTAAATAAACAAAAAAAGGTTTCTTAGCATATATCTCTGCTTAAAATAAATAAATAAATAAAAACCAGATTTGCCAAACTTGAAATCTGTAAATCAAATAGTTGAAAAAAAGATTTTTTATCTATAACGCTCCCGTAACACCCCTGTGGGTTGCCTTTTGCTTGGATGTCGATTTTAGCAAAACCCTCTCTTAGAGGATATCTTCTCCATGAAAGAAACATGACAGCTAAATTTCAAGTCAAGGTTTAATAGTTTGAAAATTGAAATTTTTTTTACCTATTAACAGTCCTTTAACCCCCCCCCCCCGCAACCACCTTGGGGCTCAATTTTCTTAAAAGCCTCTTTTATAGCAGTTCTCTACACCTTGAAAGAAATATACCAGCCAAATTTCAAATCTTCACGTTTAATAGTTAAAAAACGCGAATATTTATCTATAACGGCACTTAACCCTTTGGGAGTCGATTTTAGCAAAACCGTTTCTTAGAGCGGATCTCTACTTCATGAAAGGAATATGCCTACCAAATTTCATGTCTGTAGGTCTAATAGTTCAAAAATGGGAAAATTTTCATGTTATAGGAAAATATGCCCATAACGGTACTTAAGCCCTTGCAACGCCTCTTGGAGGGGGTGATTTTCACAAAAACCCCTTTTGTAAGAGATCTGTACACCATGAAAGAAACATGCCTACCAAATTTCAAGTCTGTAGGTCTAATAGTTCAAAAACGGAAATATTTATCCTCAATGCCAATTAAGCCCTCGCAACACCCCTTGAGGGTCCATTTTCGCAAAACCCATTTTGTAGCGGATCTCTACAAGAAAGAAACTCCATGCTTGTACGTGCAATTTCAAGACTGTACGTGCAATAGTTTAAAAATGGAATTTATCTATAATACCCCTTAATGTCCTTGCAACGCCACTTGGGGTCGATTTTCACTAGAACCATTTCCTAGCAAATCTTTGTTACATGAAAGAAATCTTCTTGTTAAATTTCAAGATTGTACGTCTAATAGTTTAAAAATCAAAATGATTATCCATAAAAACGCTCTTTAATCCTTAGCAACGCCACTTGGGCATCCATTGGAACACAGTTTTATTAACTCAGAAACCTTCGCGGGCATACGTACAGTCATTCCCCAGAGTTTCATCGCAATCGGATGAACGGCTTAGGAAGACAAAAGACACACACATTCATTTTTATTTATTTAGATTAAAAACAGAAAAGGGCTTAAGCAGTTATAAACACTCCCTTCCCCCATTGCAAGAAAGATGCATGTATAAACGAAATGGCTTTTACGGAACCAATTCAACTGATTAAATTAATGGATGGATTAATTAATATTAGAGAATAATATAAAAATCCTATATATTTTAGAGCTCATTTATCGTAAAATCCGGCTTACAACGAGTTCTTTTAACACAACAAAAATAAGATCGAAATTTATAAATGCGCGTTAGACTCCGGGTATCTTTAAAAAAATAATTTAAAAAAAAAGACGAGCACAAAGAAAAAAAATTGGACTTCTATATTAATCGAAATAAAAAGGAATGATTTCGTATGAACTTAAAGGGCTGTAGATCAAGAAGTATATTACTTTTTTCTAAAGCTCGGATTAATACCTCGAATAAACGCCTTCAAAACATAAGAACATTGCGCACGTTCATTTGAAATTTATTCCTAAAAAAAGAAGGGGGGGTGCACGTTATACGCCGAATGTACCTAAAAATTAAAAAAAAATCGTTGCTTGAAAGCGTAGGTGCATGTTATACGCCGGATTTTAAGGCCCATATAATAGCATAAAATCCAATCAATGGAACCAGACAGGGTGCATTGAAACCTATGCACTCTGTTCGGCAAGGTATCGCGTGAAATAAAGAACAAAAAAATCACGAAATGAAAGATTATCGTAACTGATTGCCTTCCTCTGTGTCAGTGGAAACACTCTTCGTTCCACAAAATGAACTCGAACGGCAAAAAATAATATTTCGTAGGGCTGTCACCAACACTTTCAAGGTCGCACCTGTTCCAGATTGTATCTGATTGGATGGAGGGGCGGAATGGAGTGGCAGCAGACGATGTAACAGATTTATTGGAAAAAAAGAAAAAATGGAATGACGGCGTTCCGGCTGCAAACGAGATAGCATTCCTCCACAGAACAGGTTCGGGGACGATCACGAATGCCTTAATTACGAGGAACGTGTCTAGGAGGGGGTCGGGCACGCGTCGGGTGTATGAAATTTGAGTCACCTGTCGGAATCGTTTTATTTTTTGCCTCTGTCACGGATAAAAGGGGTATTTGAAACTTCTTGGTGTGGTCAAATTTGCTAATACTATCTATATTATCCACGACACCAAATAACACCCTTTAGAAATTACTGCAAATAAACGATATATATATATATATATATATATATATATATATAATCATGTCGTTATGTGGGAAAGGTCTTCATTCTAAACAGCGTTTTATGAAAAAAGGATCCATGAATTAATAAACACAATTATTTCTTCGAATTGATTGAAGCCTATAATATTATTATGGATCGCGGTTTTCTAGAGGGGAAAAATATCGAATAATTAACATGCGGAAAAGATTTTCCATGGTATAGATATTTGGAGAAAAATAATTTTCTTTAAAAAATATTTTTTGAATTATCCTTAAGAAGTAAGTATTTTCAAAATATGGAAAAAGACTTCATTTTGATTTGATAATTAAAGACACAATGTAAAAAATAATTTTTTACAATATTAATAACCCAAAGCAATGATTGTTGATAAGTGAGTACTCCGTGGTGAATAGTATAGTTTTAATAGTGGTGAGAGTATACAGCTTTAAACATTTCATAACCCCAGCCCAACGCGCACCTTCCAATTTGTCGAATCCAAGCTTTTTCCGTCTACCGCTTTATTGTTAATTATGACAGTAGATTTTTTTAAAAAAATTATTTATAAGAAGCTGTTAAAAGTACCTCGTGTTTTTTTTCTTGTAACTATTTAATTGAATGTCCTCGCAAGCAATAATTTGAGAAAAAAAAATACTAAAATAGTTATTTTTTTCCTGAATGACATATTAATTTTTCAAAAAAATACTAAATACTTTTTTGATTAGTAAAATTAGACTGTTTACTGTAAAAAAAAAAGAAGCTTGAATACCAAAACTTCATTTTTCATTTGGCAATATGTAACATAAAAATCATATTGGAGTTTATACTCCTTAAGAATCGATTTTCATATAAAGCCCCACGGTATAGAAATGTTATGAGGAGTGAAATTTATAAAAGCGTTAACAAAAAAGCATTAAGCTGCATTCTGCGAATGTGCCAAATCGCTATCGGATGGAAAAGGGTTTCTACCCTATCCTCATTTTCAAAATTTTACGATCTTTTTCTTACCGAAATCAGATTAAAAATAATTGCGCCTCGATACTGTACAGTGTTTTTCAAAATAACGATATTTTTCATTTTTTACGATTTTTTTTTAAATGAGTCAATATTGATGCGTTTTTATGAAAAGAATTTTTCAATTGCTCTGTACGGATTTCTTATCATTGTAATAAATCGAAGTTATGAACTAAAAAAGTCCATACCTTGATCTTTTAGAATCAGTGATTTAAAACATAAAATGCCAAAAACTTTTAATAGCTTCGTCAATTATAAAAATAATCCCATAAAACTTTTTTCCCGTTTTTCAAACGTTTTTATCCGCGTTCTGTCCAAAGATTGGAAGCAAAAGTCTCTGAAAAATTACGAATTTAAAAAAAAAGTTTGTGTTTTTCATCCAATACCCTTTTTACAAGAATTCGTTCCTTTGAATTCTTTTGTGAGCATCATTTATGCACATAATAATCCCTAATTTTCCAAACTTTAAAGACGAAGGTTAATGACATTAATTTTTAATTTTTTTCTTCTTCTTTTGATATTTTTTTTCTTACCAAGTCATAAAAAACAAGTAAATTTAAACCCGCTCTCTACTCTTTAGCCCATTGTCGCTTTTTGACTATATTACACCTATTCTCAAAAGCTTCATCATTATAATTTTTTTATTTCACTTATTTTTACTCAGATTTAAAAAATCCTTTTTGTAATTTGGTAACTAACGTTTTTCTCACTTTTTTCAGTACACATATAACTTTATTAATAAAAACTAACGGCTTTCAATGCAATAAATTAAAGTGTTCACCACTATACCTCTTTAACATTTTACTGGAATTAGGCAAAAGTAATTGGCGGTAGACCTCGCATTTTTGAAGAATAACAAAATTGATTGATTTGATTTTTTTGAAGTAATTCGAGGGCTATTGTTGATGGACGTCAAAATTTTGAACCTCGGTTAAGTGATAAGGAGGACACCAGAACTGCCCCACCTCTAAACTTCCTCATCACTCCAAGCTGAGAGCTTTGAACCACAACACTTTAACGTCCATCAACCGCTCTACACAGGTGTTTCGTCAATAGTCTTAACCTGGCCAGAGTCGAGAATTCACGACTATGGCCAGGAGTTTACGGTAATGACCAGTCGGCTACAGTGGCCGTACAGTAATCACGAATATTTAAACTACAGTATATTTAATATTTAAACACAATCCTCATTATCCTTACTTTCACATCATTCACGACATGTCTGTGGCTCTCCAGCGATCAGGAACGAGAACTTGAGGCCACCATTACTTCTGTGTGGCATTGAAGATTCGCCATGATTCTCGCTTAAATCAAAATTCTCTCAGGTATAGAAATTTTGAAAGCGAGGTGCATGCTCAGGTGTCATCCTTGTTACTTAATTATAGCTTTAGTGTTGTTTCACATTCTCATATTAATGAACCCAAACAGTCTACATCCACAAAATGTTAACGCGAAAACACAGACTTCCAGCATATTTAATGTACATCAGCCCTTTTACACGAAGACCTTATGAAGGACGAAGCATCAGTCTGCCGAGATATGCCTTGAAATATGGAATTAAACACAAACAAAAACCTTTCAGAAAACTGCTGTAAATATTGTTTCACCAGGTTATAATGACATTATATTTCACTGATAAGCTTCAAACAAGAACATATCACGTTTCCTGAGCTCCCCTCATGAACCAGAGCCTCAGCGTCAATAGTCTCCCAACTCAATAGAGCAGAAAATCGTGAAAGGCAGAAAGAAATGGGGAGCGCAAAACCAATATTGAGAAAGTTATATCACCTTCCTGAAACCGTTCTCTTTTAACAGATATGACGAAGAATGGAAACTCCCAGCAGACCATGCGCGCAATCCCGAATGAAGGCATCCATTGAAGCGTCACGTCTTTCAGAAATATTTCCCCCAAATCAAGATTTTTTTCTCTCTTTTGGGCGAGCAATTTCCAAGCCTCCTTAGAATCGACCCGCAAGTCTCCCCCCCCCCCTCTTAATAGCGCATACTCGGAAGGGCGCACGTCCCACTTTTTATCGAAGAGTAAACATCCAGCGAAATGTTTTCCTTCTTTTCCATCTAAAAAGATTTTCTTTTGGGAAGGAAAAATAAGGTTTGTAACAAATGAATCGAAATGTGAGTTTTGGTTTAGTAAGTTATTTCTGACAATATTTTTTAACCTGATCATGATTACAATGCCTTATCATCTGTACGACGAGTATCATCCTATATATACCCAAATGATTTTTTCTAAAATATTATAAATCATTTTATTCTTCACGTAAATAAATATTAAGAGGAGTGTTCGGAAACTAAGTACCGTTTTGGAAAATCTTTTTTTTTCGAAACGAGATTCTATTTTACATGTTCGAAACTATTGCTCAGACAATTGTCACGCAGGGAAATCAGCTTGTCTGTGCCTTCCTCAAAGAAGTCGCCAGTGAAGAGAGCCGTTTCTGACCAGCTCTTTGTAGAAACTCATTACAAAGCGATATCTTATTGTGAACAGTCTTTTTTTTTTACGAATTTCTTCGTTCTTTTTTTTTAAGCAAACCATCATTGACAGCAGAAGACCGCCCATTCCGTCATCGATTGTCGAATCTATTTTCTCCCATCACATTGTCACCATAAACCTCTACTAAGTGGCAATGAATTTCAACCGGCTTAATATCCCTTGTGTTCAAAAACTGGATTATAGAACACGCTTCACAGACGGCGGAATCGACTATCGTCTTAAACACTCACAAAAAAAGACAACACAACCTGGCAGCAATGGTGTCACAATCAACCAGAGACACGTGTGCGCAAGGGTTGAATTCTGATACTACATCTGAGGTTGTGGTAGAACGAAATGGTACTTAGTTTCCAAACACACCTCGTATAAACAAATTCATGTTAGAACGGATCAATAGTCTAATTCTTAAGAGTCCCATAGGGGTCCTGAACTCATGGCTTTGTTTCTGTCTAATCGTCAAGGATCATGGCTGGTATGGCATGAGTTCGAGCCGAATACCACAAAGACCCGCCGTGTAAGGGAGCTATGCACCTTAAATCTGTCGAGAGCTCAAACGTCCTTCCGTTGGTGTGGTGTGGCAGCTAGGAGAGAGGGGCCAGCTCAGGTGTCGTCCTCGTCACTTGACCATGGTTCAAAATTACAAGGTCCGTCGCCAAAAGCCCTCGTGTAGCTGAACAGTGCGACGTTTATTTACTCACTCACTCAGTCTAATCGTCAAATTCTAATCTCGGTTTGAACACCCACCGTGTATAGAGATGTCGATACACATTAAATCTATTCAAAATTAAAGTTTTAATCACGTTACCGTGGTTGAAAATTAGGAGATGAGAGGTGCTTAAGTTTAAAAATTACGAGATCTTTCACCTATAGCTTCCGTGTAGCTACAAAATTCGACGTGAATAAAGAATCAAGTATCCAATTTTTTGGATATTAAGAGCAATTACCACCAACAAACATGTTACAAATGTAAAATAAATGAAATAAAAAGATAACACACAGTTCTTTTGCTTGATCCTGAATTGATAGGATAAAAAGTAACAAGATGCATGTGCAATACAACCGTTCTTTTTTTTTTTTATCTCTCCCCTACCAAGAAACATTCACTCTTTCAAGACAAGTTTATTCGAGAGAAATTATCCAAAATATTTAATTTTCAATAACTTTTTTCAGTAAAATTCACGCTTAATTTCACGTGACGGGTCGCTCTTTTTTTTCATCGTTAAATTCATTACGAATTTATTCTCTATCGATCATATCCCTCTTTGTTCAATTACTCCAGTTCTCTTACGCAAATTAAATTAGGAAATGAAGTGAATGGCATTTCATATATTTTAACTCTGTAATTAATACTCGACACTGTTTCGGACAAGGAAAAAAATTAAGAGCAAGATAGTTACAAGTTGAGTTTATGGGAAGTATGATGCATTGTATTTCATTTCACGATGTTTTTGTAGCAGTTTCCACATTTCAGCTAGCGTTTAATCTAGAGTCTGAATCTACTTAACTGCAAAACGTATGTGCGTTCATTTTTCCATAACTATTAGCAGTGGCGTAACGGAGAACATTAAGCTCCCCCCCCCTGCAAAATCAAATTTTGGGCCCCAGGCAGAATCTTAAGGATTGTAACTTGGCATTAGTCAGGCTTTGGGCCCCCTAGAATCCCCGGTGGTGCATGTTACGCCACTGACTATTAGTACTGAAAAAGAGTGACATTCGTTATCGGTCCATTAAAAAATCTGACTCCTCCTGTAAACTTTAGATTACTTTTGAAGTGGTGGAAGTCGTAGCAAAACAAATTTGACTTATCACTGATATGAGGGTGTTTTGAAATTCACACAGCGTGTCTCCTCAATTTTGTTTGTTTCCCACATTAAACACTCTCACTGAGTATATTTTCCCCGATAGTTTTGTATTTCTAGTTTTTGTTATAAAGCCATCTAATCTCTCAACCGCACCTGACGATTTTCAGCACCCTCTAACATGCAACAAAAAAGATATTTGACTCCTCCAGCCTATCAGAGTTCTGGCAACCCTCTAAAAATCCAAGCGTTGGGAAAAAATCGAGCATATAAAAATAACATAAGCAAGTTACATTGAATCGAATCAATTTGCCAGACGATTCAATTTCCGCAGTCCACCCCTCCCCCAATAAAACGAACTATACTGATGGCCCGTTCCTTGATTTATAGAGGGGGAGTGAGGGCAAATACACTCCCTTCACACAAGAATTCGTTTATTCGAGGAAAGTTTTATTTTTCTGACAAACACTCTCTCTTAAAAGAACTACCGAGATTTAAAAAGGATGCAGAGACGGGGTAGATGGGGAAAAAAGAGAGATTTCTCTCACAGAGGACTTTCCGCTTAAAACTTCAATCCTCGAGGGGGAGAGGGAACAGGCTTAAAAGCTAATGGCGGTTAAGAAAAGCGAATGATGAAAGAAAAGTTCGTTTCGGGATAGATAGACACATTCTAGAGCGAGTATCAGTTTTTTCCTTTTCAACAAAAAAGATATAAATAAAAATATAAAAATAAGGTTTCAGATTCGAAATATACTAATTTTATGCCTCTGTATTTAAATTTCCCTAACCAGAACTATCAATAATAGAACTCCTAATACTGAAGCAACGTCAAGTGATGAGGTATTCCAAACGGATACTAAACTACGTAAACTTGCCGCAAAAATTTTGCTTACAGGCGATCATCTTATGTATTCGTTCTGAAATTGCTATTAAAATCTCGCTTGAAGAGACCTCAGCATACCGCTCAGAGATTCTTCAAAATTATTTTAAGCAAACTACAATAAAAGCACCTTAATATGAAAAAACAAGAATTACCAAAAAATCCCCAACCACCCCCTGCCAAAAGTCATACACTTATAAAATAGAGTTTTTAAAGACCTTTTATTGTGAGATAATTGCACCAAGCAGCATTTTTATTAGCTTCTAGTACGATTTCTTTAGCATTTGAGAATTCGAATGCTTGTGGGATTCCATGGCAGGTAAGAGAAACGAAATCGGTATTACTGAAAGAAACTTCCTCATAGATGTTTAGAAAAGGGGGAAATGTATTAGAACAATTGCTGAAACTTTAAGTAGAAGATAATGATTAATTCATAGCGTTCATAAATTACAAGTTAAAAGAAATTTTAACGTCCACCCCAATCCCCCTTGCTATATCGCCTCGAGAATCCTGCTTTGTAATACGGTCTGTAAAAATAAATCCAAGACTAGCAGCTTCACAAACAGCTAAAACAGAAACTGAGATATTAAAAAAAATTAATAAATAAAAAGTGCGAGTTAATTCATAATTTGAAGAGAACTGAAAATCCTGGCGCACGAGTTGCACGGAAGAAGCATTCATCCTTCGAGTAAACACTGCTAAGAAAATAGCTTTTGCAAAAAAAAAAAAAAAAACGTTTATATAAATAAGAGACATGAATTTTGCAAAAATATAAAATATTCAGATAAAAAGGTCCCCCCCCTCTTTCAAATACAGCTGCGGATTGGTAATTACCTTTTGTGAACCTAGTACATTCCCCAGGAGCCCGTATAACTTTTTTACTGAATCACCATATAGGTGGATACCTACTGCAACGAAACAGTTTTGACATCAAGTTTCCTCCTCAGAAGGAGGCACCTGAGCTCTGACGATGCGAGATTCTGCAAGGGATTTTTTTTTGCCGGAAGCACGCAAGCGAAACAGGCACTCTAGGGATCTTTAACATGCCGCATAATTATGCAACATGGATGATGTCGATTTTCTGCATCATGAAAATCCACCCACATGGGCCAGGGTCAAATTCGCAACCTTAGGAGTACGAGGCCAGCGCCTAACCAACTACGCTACCCCGACGGCTATTCAGAAAAAAGTAAATTCTGTACTTTTTGACGAACATATGTTTGGAGGAAACTCGGTACAGAGTAAGAGAAAAAGAATTTTTTCCGCTTTTCCATCAGGGAGGAGGAGACATAATTGTTTTGTGGGTGCATAGGATGCAGTGGGGTAGGTAATTTGGAGTTTTTTTTTGAATCAATAATAAGCAAAATTGATTACTTGAACATATTGAAAAATTCTCAAGGCAAGTAACAAGAATCTTAGGAGGAATGTTTTTTACTTTCAATATGACAATGATACCAAGCATGAGGTGGACATTGTGAAGTCATGGCTGTTCTACCGTGTACCAAACCAATTCCGTAAGCCATCCCAGTCTCCAGGCCTAAACTCAACAGAGCACGTGGTCCGACCAATCTTCCATGGTAGAAGAGTGAAACAAAATAACCTCACATGAGATATCTAAGCCAGTTGAATTCTTGCCAAATAGGTTGAGAGACGTTATGAAAAGGGCCAGTCTCCTACAAGGTATAACTTTTAGTTGTAATCCATTACCATAAAGATTTTTGAAGCACACGATTGTCAAGTTGAGAACATTTGTATTATTTTGTGTAATGATCAGATGATTGTCGCTTACACCATTGGGATTTATGACGTTAGAGGAATCAATAAATGTTGTATTAATTCAGAAAAACTCCATTTACTTTGCATGAATGAGGAAGATGATCGTCTGTACGCAGAATTTCGGCAGTAAGCATATCTCAACTTTCACATTAGTTCAACAATTGAATTGCAAATTAAAAAGAACGAATTATTTTACCGAAGAAAGTGGAAAATTAATTATTGGTTAAAGTGGACGTGTGTTAAAAACAAATGAAATTCTACAAAGACAATTTTTTATACCACATAAAATACTTGATTTTGTCTTTTTAACGAAAACTGAAGAACTGTCTTAAGCAAACAAAGGCTTCCCCAACACTGGCTCTCCTCAACTGAAAGCCTTCCTCCAGACGAAAAGCTTCTCTTACTCCTCCTCCCCTAGGGTCCATTACACCCATAGACAATCCTGATTCACCCTTATAATCTGCACGAGTGGGACTGCTAATCTGAAAGAAAAACGGAAACAACTCGTGACTCAGGGGGCATTTTAACTTTCGGAAACCCCATTGCCTCCTTCCCTTAATCCCCTGGAATTTCCGAAGGATGGATGAGAAGGGAGGAGGAGGAGATGGATCTAGATTTTATTTCTTGCTTCTACAAGGAAAAAGCGTATGAATTACAGTTTGCGCCTTAGAGTCACGCACCTTCTCAACTTAGCTAATGAGTAGTCCTTAAAAATGAGTATAGAGTAAACCCGAATCTTGTATTTTCATCTCTTTTGAAAATAAAAATTCACATTCAATTCGCAATACCTTTCTTTCAACAAAGAGAAATGATGATATCACTTTACACATAACCTCTCTTTCCAAAATGACTTATCTTTCAACTCGGAACTGCCTATAAAGATTTATTTTTTTAAAAAATAAAATCACCTTTCTCCACTCTTGGCCACTACAAAGACGCGTCGCCATGGTTACACACCAAGATGTCTTCGGGCGATATTACCCACACAAAGAGAAACGCTGAAATGAGAGAGGCTTGCAAGATTCGTTCACAATAAAGATTACACTCCAAAAACAAAGCTGAACCCCCACCCCTGTGAAATCGATACTCTCTGGAGAGGGTGCACACCCTCTGCTGGCAGCCCAGATAGGGCGAGGAAGCCTGGAATGATAGATGAAGTCGAACGAAACAGTATTCATAAGCAAAACACTTTCCCTTATTTCCCAACGTTTTGGCCTATTATAGCGAGAGATTGAGCGGTGAGAGGGACCATCTTCATATAACTATCTGTTCAAACTGAGGGTCGACCTCTAAAGGCATCTGAAAAAAGCTTCCACACTGGAGAAGGCATTTGTGTTTGTAAGTGTATACTACCTGTGCAGCATGGGGCACTCTAAAGATTCGTCGAGCCACAAGTCCTCTCGCGAGGTTGCTGGAAGGGGAAGAGAGGTAGGAGGTCCCTGACCATCTTCCAGTGTGTTCTCCCTCAAAATTGAGGTGTAACCGAGCCAAATTGTACTTTCGTCTGCATGGTGCTCAAAGCTACGGCTAACGACAGAGGCTTACAACTAGCCCCTTGCCACGATGAATTTCGTGGGCTTCCATTTGATGTTTCTGTGGATCGGGAGGGACTAGTAACAACTTTACATCACACTTTAAAGTTTTACGAAGCCTACTGGCGACGGAACTCGTCATTTTGAACTTCAGTTAAGTGACGAGGAGATGTATGATATATTCTGCAAAGAGCTAAAATATAAATCAGGATAATCTTATCGGGATAAAAAAAATGTATGACCTTATGAGGAAAGGAAAAGAGAGAGTTACAGTTATAGGTTTTGTGGGATGGGGAGCAACAAAGGCTATTATCCGTGGAAGTATGGTTACAGCAGTATTTTTCAAACTGGGGAGCGCGATAACCCTACTTGGGGGGCACAAGCATGTCGAAAAGTCGAAAACAATTATTTAAAAAAATTATTAATTTACTGAAGGAAACAAAACAAAATATATTCTGACATAATAAAAATTAAAATACACTTATATAAAGCATTTATAAATGTGTTAGTAAAGCAAATGTATATTATATATATATATATATATATATATACATAGTGCAGAGTACTATAATACATTTATTATCAATATATATATATATGTTTGATAATTTTACAATGCTAATTTAAGAACAAGTTTAATAATTACAAGTGATCCCATAGGCTTGTTATATATAAAATTATGTACAAAATGTAATACTTATCTTGATAATTTGTACGGTTTATAATTAAAATAGTATTGCAGCTTTATCGTAATGTATATTATTAAATTCAGTGCATTGTTATTGTGGGGAAGGGGGGGGGAAGGGAGGCGGTGAAAACTATGATTGAAAATTGGGTCACAAATAATTAAAGTTTGAGGAACACTGGGTTACAGTCATGACACGAAGTCGACACCTGAGGCAGCACCTTTATTTCCTTATATCCCCACCACACCTCGTAGGAATATCTAGTCACAGCTTCACGTAACGTGTGCAGCAGACTACATTATTATTTTTTGTTTTTCTTTTGTGGACAGAGATGTGGATTTTACCATAAATTACCATGTTTCTCTTAAAATAGAACAGGGATTGATTGACTGATTGATTAGTAACGTCGCACTGTGAAACTGTACGAGTGCTGAGAATAGAAACGCCATGATGCGTTTATCAATGGACACTCATTTCTGCGGTCGAAGAACAGTTGCGCTCAGGCGATAGTGGTTTTGAATCGATGTGAAAATTCAGTTGGAACATTTTTGCCCCCCCCCCCTCCAGAATTATACAATCTGCAATTTTTCAGACTTCCCTTTTCTTACAGTACGGGGGGGGGGGGGAATCATCCATGTCGCACGCGCCGCACGCGCTGTTTCCATTTTTTGAATCAGTCAGTCCTCTCCCCCTGGGGGAAGTTCCTGATTTAGGTTTTACTTCCCGACCTTCCACAGAGGAAAAGGGATGAGGAGGTGTCGGTAAAATCGTTTGGTGCAATGCTTTCTACTATAAAAAAAGAAGGGAGGGGATTACAAAGAGCACTCGGGAGAGGGTGTATGCTGCGAAAAAAATCGCCCGTCAAGTCCATTCGTCAGAAGGGGGGATCAAATTTCGTCCCCCATGGGCGTGATATTTATGGAGTGCCGTTGGGGATGGGAGAGAAAACTGCTGGGGTTGATGAAGCGGGTGCAAACGATTTTCCTCACTGCTGTGTGTGTGTGTGTGTGAATACGTTGTCATTCACACATAAAACATCCTCGAAGTAAAGTTCCGAAATAGAACTAAATGGGAAAAGTCTCGATGTTTCGCATACATTTTTTTTCACAATCCAAGCTTATTTATTAAGCTTTTTTCGGCAAAATTTACTGTATGAATTATCGATAGCTTAACATCCAATTTTGCATGCCACACAATTGTTACACACCATGAAAAGGGATTTCGTAACTACACGTTAAATCCACTGAAGAATTAAATCTATTTTCCCGTGGCGAGGTATGGTAGTTTGGAGAACGGAATTCCTGCTAATGGTATCGCCTCGTCATTTGATCGATGCTCAAAATTGCGACCTCGCCAATAGCCTTCGTGTTGTAATTTAAAGTGCAACGTTAGGAAACAACCCATCCTCTTGGTCCATTAGTTGGTTTGAACACAAGCAACTACAAAGACAATGACAACGAATCATGTGGTTTGAAGCTAAAGTATTATTGTGAACTTCTAAATTAATAAGGGAAGGGGGTTTGTTTGAGTACATGTGTTGGGTGAGTGAGTGAGTGAGTGATTTTGGGGTTTATTGGCGCAAGAAGCGATTTCGGCTATACTGCGCCAAACATTTGTTTTAATATCTGTGGTCTAGACGGGAAGAGAAAGAATGAATTGAATGACAAGAAAGAGGGTCAAAAATAGAGAAGGATTACTAGGGCACCCCGGGTCCGTGAAGCCCGTGTTTACCAAAGACAGTAAACCCCGTGGGAAAAGGAAAAGATCACTAGGGCACCTCGGGACTGTGACACCCGTACTCACCTAAAGAAGGTAAGCTCCCTGAGGGGGTGCATGTGTTGGAGGGGAAAGACTTCATGGCTGATGTGTACGAAATTGGCAGCGTTTTAATTAAGGATGGTGCGCACCTCGAAGCAGTCCTTTAATTAAGGATGGTGTGCATCTCAAAGCAGTTCTTTCTCTTTTACACCTTTTAAATGCAATAACCAAAAGGCCTTATGCGAATGCCTGGTTCTAGAAAACTAGCTTTTGAACGAAGCATCACGACCTAAGTGTTCCTTATCGTGTAAGCTAATTAGTCGATTTTGGGTGTGTTTCTGAAAATAGTGCCAAAAATAACAAGATTATTTTTATATTTTTAAATCGTCTCAATAAAAAATAACAAAGTTCAAACAACACAATATTCATACGGTATATTAAATGCAAACATTGCTCCGTTATTAAATTAAAGAACAGGAAATGTTTAAGGGATGATTGTGTGTATACTATGAAGCAACACAAAGGCTAAAGACGACGGATATCACAGTTCTGCTCCATGGAGTCAAATGACGGAGTCGCCACCTGAGTTTGCACCCCAAACTTCAACATCACGCCAAGTGAGTGAGTGAATATTAACATCACTCTGTTTAGCTACAAGATGGCTTTTGGCGACGGACTTGGTCGCTTGGAACCATGGTCTAGTGAAGAAGACACAAACCTGAGCTGGCACTCCCTCTCCTAAATTCCACACCACACCAACGGGGGGACGTTTGAGCTCTCGGTAGATTTAACGTGCACCTCCCCTACACTTCGGGTCTTCAGTGGTACTGCGCACATCACGCCAGAGCCTCAACACATTGGACGTGCATCATCCCTTCTACACGCCTGGGGTTTTTGCTAGCCCCGGGACTCGAACCCATGACTCAAAAGAAACAACAGCAACATCGACCAGACGGGAATTTCGGCTAAGAAACAAAAAGGGTCTCATTTTCTAGCTTTCCTATCTTGTTTAAAAGTCGAAATTCGAGATTCATAACAGAATGCGTTCCTCTTTCTGGATGAACTTTACTGGAGCAAGTAAAGCAACTGTTCATTTTTACTATGCAGGGGAATTATTTCAAAGCAATTATGAATTAGTGGTATTTTTGTAGGATATATGAAGTAATCCAATAAATATGCTTCAAAATACTCCATTAGATGGCAATAAAAGTCTTATTCCCTTTTGTGGAAATACGCATTCTGATAATTAAGACGACGATGTTTCAATTTAACTAGCCACTACCCTAATTATTTCTCATGACTCATCTTTGGTGAAATTTGGACTTGAACCCAAATTTGACTTTGGTTAATTATTAGTCCTCGTAGCAGTCCCATTTTGACTGTCACGGCTATATAGTACATAATTCTATACATCGAAAGTCGACTCTGCTACAATTTTTGAATAATTTATATTATAGCAACGTTGTCATAAATTGAGTAATTTCTTTAGACTCGTCACATATCGCAGAACTTAAAACAAAGTATCTCCATAGCAATTAATCTCTGCTATACTTCCTTCCAACAACAGTTTAAGAAATCTACAACCTAGTCGATACAAACAATTATTATTATTATTTTTTTTTTCTTAACATTTATAAACCCCGTGCACCACCGAACGTATAATATACAAATAATTTGACTATTAAAATAAAAGGATAGGACGTTTTAAAAAATTTGGCTGCTCTATTTCATTTTTATTTTTTCAAGAAAAATGA
Organism: Trichonephila clavata; assembly: GCA_019973975.1. Classification (NCBI taxonomy): domain Eukaryota; kingdom Metazoa; phylum Arthropoda; class Arachnida; order Araneae; family Nephilidae; genus Trichonephila; species Trichonephila clavata. The sequence continues at coordinate 180,702 of BMAO01031383.1, read as the reverse complement.
AATGGACTATATATATATATCTAATATATAAAATTCTCCTGTCACAGTGTTTGTAACCAAGCTCCTCCGAAACGGCTAGACCGATTCTAATGAAATTTTGTGCGTATATTCAGTAGGTCTGAGAATTGGATGTAAACTATTTTTCATTCCGATATTGCAATTAGTTAAAAATATATTAATTAAAAACCTTAAAACGCCTAATTGTATTACTCCTGCGGATTGTTTACTTGGCAGAACTTCCATTCCGTTTCGGCCGAGCGGTGATCCGACGTTTTCCACCATCTTGAAATTGCCATCTAATTTTTACTGTTGAAATCACACAAAAAATAGTTACAGAATCGGAAAGACCATTTACTTCGCCACGATACGGTATAATTTTTTTTTGCAAAATAATGATATTTTCTATTTTTAAAATTTTTTTTTAATAAATGGTTGAAACTGATGCTTTTTTATGAAAATTATATCTAAATCGTTGCGTATGAATTTGTTTTCATGTTATTAAAACGATATTCTACACTAATTAACTTCAAGCCTTTCTATTTTAGATCCATTCATTTAAAAAATAAAATTCTCAAACCTTTTTTTTAAAAGAATTTTTAAAAATCAGTCGAAATTTTTAATAAACACACCTTTTTAATAACTTTTTAATTTACGAAACGTTTTTTCCATGTGTAAAGCAATATTATCCGTAATCTATACGAAGATTGAAAAAATTGCTTCAAAACTACAGATTTTTTTAAAAAAATTGTGATTTTCGTAAACTACTGTTTTTTTTTTTTTTTTTTGAGAAATAACTTAAACAGTATTTTTTGTACATTTTTTATTTCAAAGTACTTTGTTTTTGCAATTAATTTGTGAAGTTTGAAAGCATTAACTTAAAAATTAGGCCTTAAAAATAAAAAAATTAATAAAAATACGCGATTTTACAGTTAGCCAAACCTTGGAGTCGAAAAATAGTTTTGCGCCAAAGACCTTTGAACTGTTTAACTGTCGACCGCATCTAACTCAAGGGTTACACTAAAAAGTTCTGTCTTAAACAGGGGGAAATCAGTAAATTTGACGAGTAAAAAAAAATGCGAGTGAAAAAGTTATTTTTGCTTCCAATTTACGTCATTTTTTCTTCAGATAATTTTCAAAATTAAATCATTATAGATGTTAGATTAAAATGACAAAAGGCATTCAATACATTTCTGAGACTCATTTAAAATATTTGTCAGTTTCAAAATTTTTGTTCTCCTTCATAAAATTTATAGTTTACTTTAAAATAATGCCTAATGTATAAATCTTTTTTTGACATATAATTTAATATTAAAAACGCAAAATTTGCCCGTTTCGAAAAAAAATTTTTTTTTTTTTTTGAATTATTCAGTTAAATAAGCATAACTTCCTTAGAAGAAAATAAAAGCTATGTTCAAATAAAAAATTCTTCATTATTAATTGCGTGTTATTAATATATCAAAAATCCCTAAATTGGCATGTCACAATTAATTGCTAAATGAATATTTTTAATCAATATTAGTATAAAATAATTAATTAATTTTGTTTTGTATTTTATGATTTCTTCTAAAATGAGTAAATATAGATGAATTCAAATGAAAATGATTTTTAAAAAGTTCACTGATCATTTAGAATCGGTGATTAAAAAAATAAAATGCCGAAAACTATCTTTTTTTTAAAGAATTAAAAAAAAAAACTTTTTTTACAAAACAATGATATTTTGCATATTTTATGATTTTTTTCTAAAATGAATCAAAATCGTTGCGTTTAAATAAAAATGATTTTTAAAACTTTTAGAATCAGTGATTTAAAAAATGAAAAGCCAAAAACTTTTTTGAACAAAATTGAACAAAACACTCAAAATACTTAAAACAATCATTTAACAATTTCTTCTTTTATAAAGATAATTGCATGAAACTTTTTTCCCGTGTGTCGAACATTTCAAAATATCCTCACAATTTTACTTAAAGATTTAAAATAGTAGTAAAATTTTGTAATTTGAATTATTTCTACTTTTCTTTTTTGAACATACAACTATTTTTAAAAAGGCTAAATTTTCGTTTCCGGGGACTAAAAACCTGCAACGATAGAATTGAAAAGTGAGTGAGTGATTTATAAATTCGCACTGTTCACCTACTCGAGAGTTTTTGAAGACGGACCTCGAAATTTTCAACCATCGTCAAGTGCCGAGGACGACACCTAAGCTTTTACCCACTTCTCCTAAGTACCGCACCACACCAACGCAAGAATAAATTTCGAAAAAGTGAGTTTTAATGCCATAGTTAAAGAAAAATCACTCACATCGTGCATACACATACATAAGTGCTATCGTCCTGAGGAAAACAGGAAATTCCCATGGGGATTAAGTTATTCACTGGTAAAAGCCCGTGCAACGCCGGGCTAAGCGGAGAGAAAAGAAACAAAGAAGTAAAAGTTATTTCGAGAAATAATATTGGAAGTGCTGATTTTGTGAAGAGAAGGGAAAATGTTAAACGAGAAAGCCATGACACGCACTCACGGGCCATGCACTCACATCGTACGATTCACACCCACACAAAAGTTGCATGGGCTTTTACCGAGGGTATAACTTAATCCCCATGTTAATTTCTTCCTTTTTTTCTGACGCCAGCACTCGCAAAAACGGTTTTTTACGAAAATCACAATTTTTTTTTTAAATCCGTAATTTTTAAGCAATTTTTTCAATCTTCCTACAGATTACGGATAATATTCTTTTACACAAGAAAATAAAGTTTCGTGTGATTATCTTCATAAATGACAAAGTTATTCAATATTAAGTTAAAATTTTGAGTATTTTTTGAAAAATCTTTTATAAAAAAGTTTTGGGAATTTTTTTTTTAAATGACTGGATCTAAAAGAGAAATGCTTGAAGTTATTTAATGTAGAATATCGTTGCCATAACACGAAAACAAATTCATACGCAACAATTTAGAAATAATTTGCATAAAAACGCATCAGTTTTAACCCTTTTTTTAAAAAGTTCTTAAAAAATAGAAAATATAATTTTCCAGAAACAATTACATCGTATTGTGGCGAAATAAATGATCTTTCCTATTCTGTAATTATTTTTTGTCTGATTTTAACAGTAAAAATTGGATGGCAATTTTAAGATGGTGGAAAACGTCGGATCACCGCTCGGCCGAAACGGAATGGAAGTTCTGCCAAGTAAACAACCCGCAGAAGTAAAACAGTTAGGCGTTTTAAGGTTTTTAATTAATATCTTTTTAACTAATTGCAATATCGGAATGAAAAATAGTTTACATCCTATTCTCAGACCTACTGAATATACGCACAAAATTTCATAAGAATCGGTCTAGCCATTTCGGAGGAGTTTGGTTACAAACACTGTGACAGGATAATTATATATATATATATATATAAAAGATTCCTGAAGGGAAAAATAATCTAGACTTTCGACAGAGAGTTGGAAAGTTGTAAAAAAAATGCTATTTATCAAAATATTTATCCGTAATTTAACAGAAATTAATAAGCACATTAATTGGTAAATATTTCTCCTGCCCACTGCGCAATTAATCTTACTTTGTTTCATGCTTGACATATTTTTTATATGTACAAGGTTTATTCAAAAAAATATGCAACATTTTTCTTTTATACTCAGACGAAGGCGTTATTGCTGGGACAGTGGAAAAATTGCGCTAGTTTTATAGGGCGGTTTTGAACATTAATGTGAGTCTGCTGTGTGTATTTTAATACCAATATATTTTTATGTTGAATAGAGAAAGAAGTTAATTCATATATGAGTTGTTTTTCAAATCTGAATTTCCATTAGACAGTATTGAAAGATTTAAGGGGAGTCAGTAGGGTAAACACCTTCGGGAAATCGATTTTGAGTTTTTGATATTTCTACAATCCCCAAATCAGGACCTTTCCAATGATATAACATACTTGCCATTTTACTAATTAAAAGTATGTTAAAATTATTTTTAAAAAATAATCAGCTGATGAGCCACGCCCCCTTTGACAGATACAAATGTAAACATTGACCTTTTAAATCTGGGAAGCTTTTCCAAAGCCACTCTCTGTTTTATTTATTCATACGCAGTTAACTGTAGATTCACTGCAAGCGTAACTGTTAGGGTTGTTTACCTATTTTGGAGAGAATACGTGTTTTTCTTCTTAGCGTTTAAAATATTTCAATATTTCAAATTTCTGAAAATCAAAAATTTTGAAATTTTAATTTAATATGCCAAGATCGAACAGAGTATTCAAAAAACGTAAACGTACGTTTTATAAAGGTAAGAATACTTTCAACCATACTAACGACAGTAGTGTCAATCCTCAAGCTGGACATGCACATGACTCAAAGGAGACATGTGCAAAAGAAAAGAAAATTCCCAATTTAAATGAAAGTTTTTCTTCCTATGACAAAAGTGTAGGTATTATTAATGCCATTATGAATTTGAATATTCTGGCATTTGTTTTCAAGAATGAAGTTCACTGTAAAATGTGTAACAGTGGCTTAGACATGCAAGTTTTAAAAGGTAAGTCTGGACTGGCTATTACATTTGTCCTGAAATGTTGTGCTTGTCCATATCGTGTAGAATTCTCTTCTTCAAATTTTCATGAAGGAACGCAAATTGCTACAATAAATACCAGGTTTGTATATGCTATGCGTTCCATTGGAAAAAGTGCAGAAGCTGGGAGAATGTTTTGCGGCATAATGAATCTTCCTCAACCACCTACTAGATTTTCTCCTTACGGTAAGCGAATCTTAAATGCTGCAAAACTTGTTTAAGAGGACTCCATTCAAAATGCTGCGAAGGAAGCTATTTGTGAAAATGAAGGTAATAATAATATTGCAGTCGCTGTAGATGGGACATGGCAGAAACGCGGTTACTCATCATTGAATGGTGTAGTTACTGTGACCAGCATGGATACAGATAAAGTGATAGATGTTGATATTCTTTCAAAATATTGTATATGTAAAAACTTACCTTCTCATCAAAAGAATTGTAAAAGGAATTACGTTGGATCTAGTGGAGCCATGGAAATTCAAGGTGCGTCTAAAATCTTTCGACGGTCATTATCTTTGCATAATGCCCGATATATTACTTACTTAGGGGATGGAGATTGCAAAGCATTTGACGCTGTTAGAAAGTAAAACATCTATGGAGATGAATACCCAATTGAAAAATTGGAGTGCATTGGACATGTCATGAAGCGCATGGGAACAAGATTACGCCGATTAAAATCTCAATTGAAAGGGCAAATCTTGTCAGACGGTAAGTGTTTAAGTGGAAAAAATCGCTTGACTGTGCATGGAATAGATAACTTACAGTTTTACTATGGATCAGCTATTCGGAGAAATTACACCAGTGTTCAGAACATGCGGCAAGATATCTGGGCCATTTTTCTGCATAAGCTGTCAACAGATGAATATCCTCAACATGGTTTTTGTCCTGATGGTGAAGATTCATGGTGTGGTTATAAAAAGGCTGAAGCATCAGGTAAGTCTTACAAGCATAAAAATAGTCTTCCGGTCGCTGTTGTAGAAGCAATGCGTCCTATATTTAGAGATCTTTCCCATCCTGATCTGTTAAGAAAATGTTTGCATGGAAAAACACAAAACCCGAATGAAAGTTTTCATAATGTAATATGGTCACGCGTTCCTAAAACAACATTTGCACAGATTGAAACACTTTCACTTGGTGTTTATGATGCTGTTTGTTCTTTTAATGATGGTAATGTATCCAAATTAAAAATGCTGCAGAAAATGGGAGTCGAGCCTGGAGAATATTCGGTAAGTGCGATGAAAATTCTTGATAGAGAAAGGTTAATGAAAGCAGTGTATGCTTTTTCTGGAAGAGCGAAGAAAATTAGAAAAGATAAAAGAAGAAAAAGAAAAAAAGAAGATAATATTAAGAAAAATAAGGTAAAAACCGGCTACAGTGCAGCATCTTTTTGATGAGGTAAAATTTTATATAAAAGCTACTGTTTTCTAAAAATTTTCTTTTCTAAACTGTGTTTTCCCTTTTCTATAAATTTACTGTATGCATGAACTGGAAATTTTTATTTTATATTTCATATATATTCTTGTGTATACTGAAGTGAAATTTTTGAAATATTCCTCAGACATTTAGCTAAAAAGCATATGTCGTAACACAGAAAAGGAAAATTTTTATTAAATTCCTTATTTTACTCTGCAAAAATTATTTTTTTTAATCAGGCTGATCAATTTTTTAAAAAAAGATTTCACTTCTGTATAAAAATAAATGTTTATTTAATGCGCACACAAATATATCTCAAAATGCGTTGTATGAAGTTTGCTATATACAAAAAAAATCATATATTTCATGTTTAAAAACACAAAAATAGTTTTCTTGTTGTTTTGGATACTATCTATGTAATATTTATATAATCTTTTTAATTCTTATATTTAAAGAAATTGTGTTTACATGTGAATATACAAAACACTAAAGAAACTTTTCGAAGTGCCATATAATCATGTATTACTGTCTTATACAGATTATATTTTTTAATTTGCGTCTTCTTTCTCTATAAATTAATTGTATGCATGAACTGGAAATATTTATTTTATATTGCATTTATATTATATATACTGAAGTGAAATTTTTGAGATATTCATCAGACATTTAGCTGAAAAGCAGATGTCGTAACATAGAAAAGGAAACTTTTTATAAAATTTCATTATTCTACTCTACAAAATTACATTTTTAAACATGCTGATCAATTTTTTTTAAAAAAAATTTCACTTCTGTATAAAGATAAATGTTTATTTAATGTACACACAAATTTTTAAGCTTTGTTTTCAATAGTTTCTTAGTAAAAGGGACATAAATATATCACAAAATGCAATGCCCTTTTTCGTTGCACAAAACTTGTTACATACAAAAAATACACAAATTTCATGTTTAAAAACATAAAATCAGTTTTCTTGTTGTTGTTTTGGATACCATTTATGTAATATTTTAAGAATCCTTTTAATTCTGATATTTTAAGAGATTGTGTTTACATGTGAATTTATAAAACACTAATGAAATTTTTCGAAATGTCGTATAATGATGTATTACCAAAGCCATATTTTCATGTATTGACACATTTTTACATGGTATTTATGATACTTATAGTCAACTTGGATGACAGTAATGTATCAGAACAGAAAATTCTTCAAAAATTGATGCGTAATTTGAGAAAAATGATGCAAATGCTATAAAATATCTCGATAGATTAAAAGTGAAAAATGCTATACATGTATTTTCTGAGAAATCTAAGTAAAAGAAATAAGTAAAAAGTCTTAAAAGTTATTGAGAATAAGCTAATATTTAAAAAAATAGTGCAAATACAGATTGTAATTCATAATTTTTTTGATGAAGTGACATTTTATAATAAAAATGCAATTATCTCAAAACGGTGTTTTTAAAAATGCGTGTACCATTTTCTCAGAACCTATTCAACGGAAGCACTTGCAATCTTCACTGAAAATTACTGATATGTTAATATATATACTGAAGGGAACTTTTATTAATATACCGATAATATTTTTGTAAAAGTCAGTTATCGTGAAAAAAAATGACATTTTTCAAAAAATTCATAGTGATACATTACGATGAAAGTTTTTGAAAAACTAAACAATATATTTGAAAAAACTCTCTTTAGTTTAAATAAAAAAGTCTAATTAATATACAGAAAAAAATTTAAGTCTGTACATTTAATATTTTATCAGAAAAGGCACATAAAAATGCTCAATTTAACATTAGCGGGATAGTGGGTACCGACTTACCTTAAGAATTTTTTTTTCTCAATCAACAATTCTAGTAATGTTTAATACAAAATATTAGATTTGATTTTCAAAGTAATCCGGACTATTTATAAAAATTTAATAAACTTCTAGTAAGCTTAATAAAAATGAATAAAAATCTGATAAAGATATATCTATGAAGTAAAAAACTATATTAAATGTATTTTATAAAACATGCAGATTATTAGACATCCAAGGTTTCATGTGAAAGTGGCAGGCGGAGAGGGGGGACCGAAACATCAATACACAAGAAAATCGCTTAAGGCTGTTTTCGCCTTATGTATGACAGCGTGAACTTGACGCGGAGCACAGTTTTTTCTTTTAACATGCAAAAGAATAGCTCATTTAGCATTACGGTATAGGAAAAAAATGCGAAACACATTTTATAAAAGAAAAAATGCGCCAACTGGGATAAAAATGAGTACTATGATAAAATAAGTGATTCTCTACAGGATAGTGAAGCCAGAATATATTATTAATGTGTGTGTGTGTGTGTTTGCGTACTTTTATATCTAAAAAAATATTCCGCATTTGGTTCCTATTCTTTAACATTAGCCGAAGACAGCTTTAAGCCCACATCTCGTTATCCCGGGCCATAGCGAACCAAAATGTCCGTAATATCGTCGATGTCGTTGCCCGAAAAATTTGGATCCGGAAAGCCCGTGCATCTCGGGGGGAAGCTGATGGGCCATTTAAGCGTCTGCGCACGTCCTCGGATTTTCTCCCTAAAAATCGTTTGGCTTTCCCTTTAATGCCAAATGATTTCGACAAAACGGCTCCCTACATATTGCATTGTTGGCCATTATAAAGACTCGCCGATCGTTATGGCTACGGGTAAACGTTCGGTCCTACATTTCTTTTTTATTTTATAGAACGCGGACTTCTTTTTGTTTCCGTTTTCTCCCCTTCCTTTATTTCGGAACTTGCGACCGATTTTTTTCCATACTCCCTCCCTCATTTTTTTAACTTTGGGTAACGCAAATAATGCACCGAAGCACCTTTTTCGCAGTCGTCTGTGAAAATCGTTCAACAATTGATTCACTGAATTACCCAAGATATGGACTAACAAAGGCTATTATTTCACATTCCGTTTTTATAAATAAATAAAAAGATTTCCGAAATTCAAATGGTTTAAATATATAAGAAGCACTGTTATGGGTTCAAGAGCTCTATAGGGAAAAGCAAATATTGCCCTTAAGCCCATAAAATATCAGCAGTGATTTGATTTTTTATTGACGGTCTAACCACGAAACTTTGAGCTTCGGTCCAGTGACGAGGACGACACCTGAAGAGGCACTCTAACCCACTCCAATTCTTCCACATTACGCGAGAGAGGCACCACAGATTTAATAAGCATTGGCTTCTGTACACAGCCGCACCAGGACTGGAATCTATGACTCAGCAATGCCGATCTCGACCCTCCAGAGAAGCAGATTTAATACGAAACAGCTCCTTTACACCAGCGATCGCCAACCGGAGGTCCATTAAAAGATTTCGATGGACCGCAGAAAAATTGGGACATTTTAATTATATTTTTAAGAAGATTCAAATTCAATAATGACGAGTAACAAAACTTACTGTAACGTTTTCGAGTCACGGAACAGCAAAATCGGCTTCTTTATGCAGATAGCATGATGCCATTCATATTCACACGTGCACCCCAGAAATATTGCGGTGTCTTTTCATCTGGCATCGTTCCAACAACCGATGGTCGTGAGAAAAACACCACTCCACTTAGGAGCAGGAAGAACGAGTGTAATTCGGATTGTAAGAGACGACCGCTCCAACCCAACAGAGTGCAAAGACAGTCCGTTTTGAAAACACACGAAAGAACACACATACACAGATGTGTTTACCTCCACCTTTACTAATAACATATTCTGTAGGAAATAGTTAATAATTTGAATAACTTGTAACCAACTGTACATACTGAATAGCTGTGGACGAAAGAAATCGTTTAATTTTTTAACTTTCACGCTACCCATTAAATTTCCCTTACGTCACAGTATCATGGAATTGGATTATACTTTTCTTAGCTACTACTTTTAGTGAAATTTCTTCTGAATTTGTGGAATTTTAGCTACTTTTTCAAGGAATTTAGCGACATTTGAAAGAGAGAGTTTCGGCAACCATAGTAAATTAGCTACATAACACATCAGTTTGGAGATATTATTTTGCGTTACCGGTTTCTTATTGTTTTTTTTAAATTTTTTGCAAAAAAATGCGCAAAAAATACCCCGTTGACAACAGGTTACAGAGGTCCGCAATATCGTGGTCCACTATATTAGTGGTTCTCCTAGTGAGTGAGTGAATGAGCATTAACGTCGCACTATTCAGCAACATGAAGCCTCTTGGCAATGGACCTCATAGCTTTAAACCATGGTCAAGTGAACAGAACGACATCTGAACTGGCACCTTTCTCTCTTAACTACCATACCACACCAATGGAAGGATATTTGAGCTTTGGACGTATTTAACATGTATCGCTCCCCTACACGGTGGGTATTCAGCGGTACTGATACGTCAGCCACGAATCCGTTACCTCGATCACTAGGCTAGAGATCCGCTTTAAATAAGATTATACTTTTAGTGGTCCATGAAATTCTAAGGTTTGACTACCGCTGCTCTACACAGTGGGTGTTCAGGACTCGAAAACACAATTCAACATAAACAACAAGGCTCGAAAGTTCGTGATCGTGCCCCCTCGACAATCGCAGTCCCGAGATTTAGTTAATTACAAACAAAAAATAATTTGAGGGTAAATGATACTTTCGTTTTATTTATGTCCTTCAATATAAAAAACTTTTTCCGACTGGGCTTAACGAGAGATTTTTTTCCCTTGACAAAACTAAATGATCTTTTGTGATATATCAAGAGCGAAGCACTTGACATCTTTTGAAAGAGTTGGCTTCTTTTTTGGCCGCAAGATCGAAGGAGGACGGAGACAACGGATGCCATTCGCCGAGACAGATCGGAGGGATCGATATTCAAATGATCGAAATTCCCATTTCGTGGAATCCCGGATCGTGACATCATTCCCGGAGGGGAATCGAGTCCAATTCTGCTTTTTGGAACATCGGGAGGCTTAATGATGCGAGAGGATGACACTGACAGGAAGCAGTCTGAAGGGCGATAGGAATCATTCGGATTTTTGGAAGTAAAATATGGATCTTTTATTGCGACATTTCAAATAACTTAAGTAATAAAGTTAACATTCTTTCTTCCCAGTGTTGTTTGCACCCATTGTGAGCACTCGGAAGCAACACGAGAAGGATCAGCCAGGATACTCATATTTTTAAGGCACGTGACAAGGACGACACCTAATCCGAAACTGTTTTAGTCTGATATATTTTAACGTTCGTCACTCCAGTCCTCTGCTACTGCGGGTGCCTAAGATCTTACTGAATGAAATCGGATTAATTGCCTGATTTGTAGCTGGGAAAATATTACTAAAATTAATCAAAAGCATGTAAACATAAAAATAAAGATTTAAAAAAATGCCTTTTAAGGAGTACAAAAAATAGCTGTCCGGAAATAAAAACTTAGTCAATAGAAATAGCTATTTATTATGTACATGAATACACCTTAAGTTTAACCGTCCTAAAAGTTTACAAAGTATTTATTTCAAAACATTTTTAAAAATGCAAAATAAAAATATCTTTATTTTTTGGTAAGCATTTGATACGAAAACTTTAGTTATGAAAATTTATAAGTATGTATGAATGGGTATTTTCTTATTTAATATATCAGAGTACCACCCATCCGGTGACGTTGACTGCGGTGCCATAGGGACTGGGTTCGAATCCCGGAAAAGGCATGGATGTTTGTGTTGTAATCTTTCCTTTGTGTTTTAAGCCCCCGTGAGATACATTGTGTGGTGCACGAGGTTCATAAAGGTTCTCAATAATAAAAAAAAATATATGTCAGAATGCATTTTTTTCGCTTTCTTTCAGTAAACTAATAAATTTTTTTAAAAAATAATAATTTTTTTTCAACTTGTTTAATGTGTTTGTCCCACCCCACGTAGTTTTAGGCCACCCCACAGTTTGAGAAATATTGGAAATCATTGCCTACTGATGGCAATGAGTTCCATGGCTTAAAAATACATCCATTTCCATCAATTTTTTTCTCTTTTGACAAAGTGTTCAAATAATTTACTTCACACAGAAATGACTTGAAAGAGTTGAGGCAAATAATGCATTTTCGTTTGTCGAAAGCGCGGGTGATGATTTGTTTCCGCACAACCCGCCTCGTATTAAAATCCCTACCCCCATTAATTAACGAACAGTCAATAATAAAATATTTTAGCTGAGTTTCGAGTTAATTTCGCTCGAGGTCTTCACGAGGGGCCTCGCCGAAGATCCCGAAAGGTTTTAATTAAGTTTAACTATATTTCAAGATAAAACAATTTCCGTTATTAAAAGTGTGCCATTTTTCGCATTTCTCAAAAACATTAATTAAATTCGCAGAGTATATTTTTGTAAAATTTAGATTGCTGAAGCGTATGCTGCAGAAGTCAAAGTGTATTCTTTACAGACACATATAATTCAAGTTGTATGCATATTTTAAATTGCTTTGTCGTTATAACGATATATTTTTATATCGTTATATATATAACGTTTATAATAACTTTTTATCTGCACAACGTCACTTTTCTTCTCTCGATTTATTTTTCTAATAGCTGCGGAAAACCTAGTGGTCATGACCACGAACACTTGATTGGCATTGTAGAGTCATGAGTTAGAGTCCTGGTGCCACTCATAAGATGCCGTGTACAGAGACTGATACACTTTAAATCTGCTGGGGCTCAAAGTCCCCACGTTGGCGTGTTCTGGAAGTTCAGATAGTTAAAGCATCAGCCTATTCACTTGACCTTGGCTCAGAAATACGAGGTCTGTCGACTCTTTTCAATATATTCCGTCTACATAATTTAAAAAGCAAATCTTCATATTTAAATTTAATTAAAATTTTTTTTCTTTATACCAATATTTTTACAACATTTTTGGGTTAAAGCACATAAGAAAAATTTATTAAAACAACATTTTAAGTTACTGTGCTAAACTTGCCACTTCAGATGGCGAAGAAGTATGTAGTATATATGCTTTTCCCTCACTCCTACGTCTTAAAATCTCATAGAAAAATATACTTATTGTAGGTGGGTGTTTTTGGATTAATTCTAACGGATCAAAAAATACCGTACACTAAAATTGACTCTTATCTAGACACATTATTCAGTTTTTAACTCTAATCGGGGACCGTTTACAAATATTTTGATTAAAAACTATCCTCAAAGACCCTGTGGACACATTGGGTGTGCAGATCAATATGTGCTCCATTGCTCTTTCAAAAAAAAATTCAATTTAATTTATAAACAAAGCTCTTGAGCATGAAAGTGCACTTGCAGGAAAACCTTTTCTTTATTGCCTTGTGAATATTGCGGTATTTGGCAAAGGCTTTTGATTTGGAGAAAACGGCCAACAAACTAATACGTAAGTACCGGTTTTTTACCCCTATACGATGTTCTGATTTAACTTTGATAAAAATATAGACCGAATAAAAAATTCATTGAAAACAGTATTTTATTTGAATACCATCCAAAATAATGTCAATTTCATTGTCAAATAAGTGTATGAAACTTTAACGTAAACAAATTAGACGAGGCTGAGTTTATTTGTACAGGGAATATTACAGTGTTGAGTCAGCTCATCAGACGAACACTTCCCGACAATAATTGTCAAGTTTGATGTACAGGGTGAGTGGAATGCTCACTGTAATCTTCCAAAAGAGACCGTGTGTTCTTCCCTCATGCCTGGGGCGGTGTCTCGCCGATTCTAATGGCGGCTGAGTTGAAAGAACACCTCTTCCCTCTCCAATCCACAGATTTCCTTCGGACACCACAATCTATAGAAAGGACACTCCTGTGAACACTATCCATTGTTGGATCCCTTCGCACATGTGGACCACGAACTATTTGAATGAGAAAGAATGTCAGCCTGTTGGAACAAAGGCATACCTTAGAAGGTGTGCTTAGTATCAAAATGACAGGTCGATTTATAAACCTCCATATGGAAAACGAGTTACGACGACGGAGTTGATTTCAGACGCACCGGCCTATTGTCTCAATGGCCAGAGATTATTCGGAGTGTAAAAGAGGCTCACCCAGGGGGTTTAAAAGTCACCTCGCAAGTTGAGGAGGATTTTTGCTCGATCTCCTGCATCATCTTTTTTATTCTTCGAATTTTATTCTTTTTTATTCGTCAGCTTTTATTATTCTTCGAAAACACACGATAGAGGTTTCGGGGGCAGTCGCACACCAAGGAAGAGGAACTGCGATGACATCTTAAAGGCAGAGTTCCGGAGTCTGTGGAACTACGGCTTCAAAGAAATGACTTGGGATGACACCAGCTAAAAGGGTTGCAAGGACAGCCGCACCCAGAAACCGAACACTTCAAGATCTTCAATTCTTAAACAGGATTAGAGCTATGAAGAATAAAAAATGTCTACTGAATTTAATGTTCTGTTTAATTAATTTGGAATAAAATGCCGTTCGGCAAAATGATGAGTGAGCCCTCTCGCTACTAAATAATGAAGTAATTTTAATTGCTCACGACATTACAACAGTAAAATCAGAAAGAGGAAAATGACTTATTAGAAAATGTGCAGCTGTTACACAGAAATTGATAAAAAGAGTAGGTATATATATTTGAAAAACTTGAGAGGTATGTCAAAATTTAACACCAATTTCGAAATTTTTTTTCTATCTATTACAGCTTTAAAATAAAAAAATTTTTATACAAAATTTCTTTTCGAAAGTCCATTATTTTCGCTAATGTCTATGATATAGTAAAAATATAGAGTATATATATATTTTCTTCAGTTTTATCTTACTTCTTTATCAAAAACTTAAGAAACTAGTAAAAAATGTACATGAATTAAAAGGGAGAAAGCCCTTTAAAAAAATGCAAATACAGTGAAAATCTCTTAACACGAAACTGAGGGGACTGAAATATTTTTTTCGTTTTGAAGAATATTGTTCAGAAAAAACACATTATGTTGAGTAAGAAATGCCAACCTTTTTATAGATTTCCATTATCGTCTTCAGTTTTTAATCAATAGCCGTAAGGGGCTCCATCTTCATTTTAAGCGAAATAGCGGTTTGCTTTACCCCCGAGCTCTTTGACATTGTGCTGGTAAAAATTCTTCTAAGATAGGGGGGGGGGGACGTGAATCGAACTCAATGATTTTTGCTCGCACTGCTATGCATTTGTCACCGAATTCCAAAACCAACAGATGAGATGCTTTTGTTTGACATTTATAGGGGTGGAAGGTGAAAGTAGCTTAAATAAAAAAATTTGGTTCGTGTCACAGGCTTTGTCATAGCCAAGTGAGCCTTCTTTCTAAGAAACCCACTCTTTGTCATTTCACATCTTTCGTAAGTCTCACCTGAGCGACTGGTTTTTTCCGTATTTTCTTCATTTCCAGAAGAGAAATCTTTCCGTGTTAAGCGATTTTTGTTCCGTGTTCAGAGAAACAATGCATGAAAATGCATAGTAGTGTGTCGGGATCGTTGTATTATTTCGAGTTAACAGATATTTCATCTCAAGCCTTTCCGCTTTAAATGTATTTCTCTGTATGCGCGTTTTTGAGCACAAATAACTTTTTGAGAAGTATAAATAACTGAAATTGATCTTCAATTTAGAAATGCGAGTCTGTCTATTATGTTTCCTTTATTTAAAAGCTTATTTATGCTCAAAGTAGCAAGGACGTAGATTTATCCATTTAGGGTAATGCGTAAAGTCTTTTGGTTGGATAAAAAAAGCTTCGTTACTTACTGCTTTGAGGGCAAATGACTCTTAAGTGTAAGTAGATAACCCTTACACGATTAAATGGCTTGTTGATATTTTATGATGGAATGGCGTTGATTTAACTCTGGTTTAAGAAATACTTATAAACCAAACATTTTTTTATACCTAAGAAGTATTTAAATTATAATGTTACTCTTAAGAAATATAAAAATGCTTAATTTTGATATGTAAATGTTTGAATGAAGATTTTGAAAAAAATTTTGGCAAAATAAAGAAAATTAATTAAAGACAATCCCAGATACAAAAACTAAATCTTCCAACAAAAAAAAAAGGATCTCAAATTTTTATTTTTTAAATGGAAAAAGCCAGGTAGAACAACATTATTGAAGACGACAACCGAGTTGGTACAATGTTCTCCAAATTTACGCACTACGCCGAGGATTTTGCACCCTGGCACGTGCATCAGACTCTTTTCAAGACGGGTCTTTTAGTGGCATTGGGACTCGAACCCAAAATTCGACTGAAACTGCACCGATCATGTATACTCCTGACAATATGCAAACACACATATTCACAGTAATCCAAGTTATTTATTTGCTCTCGAAATGTAACAAAACATTGATAATAATGCCAATAATTTTTTCCCATAGGAGAAATTTGCCGATTATTTGGTATATACATATAGTTTCAAGTTAATTTGCCATCTTAACGAAGACACAATTCATCGAGGAGAAAGTTATGCTTACGTCACACTATAAAGATGTGCGACGGCTATTGGTGTCGGACCTTGGCATTTTGAACCATGGTCAAGTAGCGAGAACGACACCTGAGCTGGCATCCCCTTCTCCTAACCTCCCCACCACACCAATAAAAGTACGTTTGAGCTTTGACAGATTTAAACTACATACGGTGGTCTTCGACGGTACAAGGCTCAAACTCATGACATGCCAGCCACGAGTCCTTTACCTTATCCACTAGGCTACCGTGGCCATGTGACGCTAGTTGCCGGCGTCTTCGTGTGACGAATTGGTCAAAGTCTACAATTCTGCATGAAATGATCGACGTGTCCCAGATGTCATACATGAAAGGGCTAAAACCAGTATCTCTCTGTGGTAAGATACCAACAGCTGGGATGCTTAATTTTTTTTATTTTTAAGAAAACAAATGAAACTAAATTTTTTTTTAAAGAATAAGTACAGTTGCATAAGAAGATGGTGAAATTGCTGCGAATTACACGAACTGGATCATGAAAAATGCATGACACGTGCTGCTCCCGGAGGCAGAATCTTCAATCGCCGATGTTTTATTAGCGTTTACTTTTAGCAGAATACGGAAATGAAGTCAGAAGTGACTGGAAATCTTCGTGGGGAAGGAAAGGGGGGGGGGTGAGAGAAGCGTGGTTACTCCAAATATCATCTGCGAGAATCAGCGATTCCCCTAAGAATCGACCGGAGGGAATTTCGGAGATTGGAAAATTTCGGGATCAAGGAAAAAGAATACCAGCTCCGAAGAAAATGGATTTAAAGAAGATTTTCCCCGGACTAAATTTTGCTCCTTTTTTCGAGCGGGTGAGGGGAAGGGTGAGTAACAGACATACAAAAATAAAATTACGAAAAAGAATTCAGAAATCTGGAAAACTCTGGTGTGCATAGTTTAAATTTTTGTTTCGCCGAACTACTTGATATTTTAGGCTCGTCAAATATGTTTCGCCTGTCTGGAGGGATTTACAACAACCATCCGTCATTGAACATTGTTATGGTTTTGAATTTTGAGTGAAAGAAACGGATTTATTTTTATCAGAGTTCAGAAATAATGCATAAAATGCTCCAACGCACGTAACTTCGTTTCCTAAGAGACTATGATAGGAGTCATCATGATCACGAAATTGTTACACTGGGTTCGAGTCCTGGTAGAAAATCCGCCCAGGAGAGGAGTTAATGTATCTGAAATCTATTGAGATGCAGTCTTCACGTTGGTGTAGTGTAGATTCTCAGAGCACACACAGGTGGAGTCCTTCTCAATTAATAGAAATTATAAGGTCTGTCGCCAATAACTCTCGTGTAGCTTCAAAATTCGACAGTCAACAATTAAATAATATGAAGTGAGTGAAAATAAACGTCACGCTAGAAAGCTGTGCGAGGGCTACTGGTGACGGATCTCGTCATTTTGAACCATAGTCAAGTGAAGAGGACGACACGAGCTGACGCCACATCTCCTAACTAAAACACCACACCAACAAGAGAACGTTCGAGCCTCGGTAAATTTAACGTGCATCTATCCCGTACACGGTGGGTCTTCAGCCGTACAAGGTTCAAACTCATGACGGTCACGAGCCCCCTACTTTGATTACTAGGATACCCAGTCACTCAAATGATATCTAACCATGTTCTCATGGCAATTGGTAAAAAATTACAATTTAATAGATTAAAGAGAACTAAATAAAATTTTAATTGATTCTTTAGCTAACAATTAATTTATAAAACAAGACTTTTGTCATTACAGAAGTCGAGTATTTGCAGAATTAGGAAAGTAACGGTATCGGGATTGCAATCAGATGTTGGAGTCAGTTGGAGAGTAAGGTTTGAATATCAGAAATACCCGATTATTGTAATAGAGATCCATGTATATCATAGAATTTATATTAAAAGTTTCACGTTAAATCTGTCAAGGCTCAATATCCTTCTAATGGCATGGTGTGGTGGTTTGGAAACGGATGTTAGTTCAGGTGTCATCCTCGTCATTTGACCGAGGCTCAAAATTACAAGGTCAATCGCAAAGAGCCTTCGTGTTGCTTTATATTGCGACCTTAATATAACTTTCTCAATCACTATCAAGGGGTTAGAACATTTATATACACCTGCCCCTCCCCCTCTATTACCTAGAACTTACATGTAAAATTATACGAAATGTAAAATTTAAGTTTTAGGTACAAAAATTTTAAAAAAATCCCGTTCTAAAAAAACGGAATGATTTTTTAAGAATATTAATTAACTCGACAGCGCTCCCACAATGATTACGGCTATGACAGTTTCAATACCTATTTAACGACTCTTTCAAGTCTTAAGAATATTTAGTTAAAAAATAAATATACACCTCTCCGACTTCGAACAATTTCCTGGATCCAATTGTAAGGATTTAAATCAGAAATGCTGAAACTGGCATAAGCCACTTTTCAACTGTTATTTACTCGTAGCATTCACAGCTTTTCAGTAACGTAATCATCAGAAGAAATTTAAAAAAAAAATTGTTACTATGGTAACTTATCTTTATACGTTCTTTTAATCGTTTCCTTTTATTGAAAAAAAAACTAACTCCAGCCAATCACATTAACTAATAGAAGTTTAAATGTGTTCATTATGTGTATGAATGAATGAATGAATGTGTTTATTAAATTCTAGAGAGTTAGAGAGTTCTTGTGCTTCTCAACTGGTTTGATTTGCTTAGATAGTTATATTATGCAATCAGAAGCATGACGAGGTGTACTAAAAGCGAAACACATGATTTTAAACCACGGTTGAAAAACGAAGACAATACCCGAGTTGGCACATCAATCTCCGAGACTCCACACTAAGTCAGCATGAGGACTTTAAAAATTTATTAAAGCGCTACTTGTACAAACCCCACTACAAGATGCGTCTTCAGTGGGATAAAGTTCTAGTACCACTAAATATCCAGCGCGAAGAGAGACTGATGCGAGTAATACCTGTCGATGTTCAAAAAGTATTGGCATGGAATGATTTGGAAATTACTAGAGTGTGGGACATACATTTACATTTAGAAAAATGCCATAGAAGCCGAGTTGAGGAAGTAATAGCTGAGTAGACTTCCCTGTAGCGGAGTGAGAAAGAATGTCTCGCTACAAGGTAATGCCAGTGCTACTGGTGACGGAATTCGTAATTTTGAACCTCAGTCGAGACGACACCTCTGAGCTAACATTCTCTCTTCTAACTACTGTACCACACCAACGGGAGTACATTTGAATTTCGACTTGTTTATCATGCATCGGTGCCCTCTACACGGCGGTTCTTCAGTGGTACTTGACTCGACATCATGACTCAGGCCACGAGTCCGTTATCTTAACCACTAGGCTACCGCGGTCACCTTATGTAGCAGAATTGAAGTCCGTTAAATTCATATTCTCGTTTTAAATACTCCCGAAAGTTTTGTGTCTAAGTATTAGTGTTCATCTTGTGACGTTTAGGAAATTTTATGGGCAGCGTGAGAGTCAAGAAATTAAATAATTAGTTTATTTACACCCACAGCTATTATATACTGTATTTACATTTCAATAGAAGTTATCCAAACTGTTGATTATTTCAATACTACAAAGTTTGTTTTTTGTGAAGGAAGAAATAAACACAACCGTACTTCTCAGTGATTCAAAGCGGACTCCCTTTTCACTCAGTTAGGGTGGGGCGGTCACCTCTTACACCCCGATTTACACTCGGGTTCGGGCTTGTAGGTGGAGTGGTGTTTTTCCCATGCTATCGGTTGTCGGGAGGACTCTACAATAGTTTTGGGCTGCACGTGTGAATATGAATGGTGTAATGCTATCCACATAAAGAAGCCAATTTCGTAGCTGCAAGGTGCGAAAAAGTTACAATGCCTTCATCCGTTGATCGCCAATCAAAATTATGAGGGTCATTGGCAATAGGCTTTTTGTCGCTTTTAAGCGTGATGTAATTAGTCAATCAACCGAAAGATAGGAAATGTAAATTTCTCTTATTTGTTTGATGGCTTTGTTTGAATATATATCTTAATTCTTGATAACCCGTGATGTTTCTTATTTCCGATGATTAGCATGCGGGACGGAAAAAGCACCCAAATTTCTTAATTATCCATCCAGACGTCGGCTCATTCCATCTGGCCGCGGAGCACCGCCATAAATCAAATCAAATCATATCCGAAGGCTTCCCTGATTAAGACCCCATCTCGCACCGGAAATAAGCTCAACAGAGATAAAAGAGGAGGGAGCAGTGATAAAAGTAAGAATAGATTCAGCCACCCAGTATCGATTGTCTATTTCGCTTTTTTATATTGTTCTCGAAATGCACCATTAGGAGAGAATCCACCACTCGCTTATTATTTATTCAGTTGGCCCGATCGGATTTCCACAGGACGTCTGGATCCTTTCGCAGAGAAATCGAATCGTTGAAGGGATCGAACTTTGTGAGTAAGGATTATGAGTTGATTTACGTCATCTTTGAGCCTCGAGATATTTAACGTGTATTGACTCTCTGCACGGTGGAACTTCAGCAGTACTAGTCTCGAACTCATGAAGAAAAAATCGCAGAAAAATATCGCGACTATTCCCTGCACTGGAATTGTTGCGTAAGAAGAAATGCGTTGTCTCATATAAAGACTTATTAACAAACTAAATACTGAACACTACAGGAAGCTGCAGGTTTATCAAAATGTGAGGTCTTTAACAAAGAAATATTGGACGAATATTCATCAAACCTCAGTGATGAATTTAAATGAAGAGCAGCGCCAAGAACGAATTTTGTGAAAAAGAACAAATAAATAGAACTACATAATACATGTAAATTACAGTTTTACAATTTGAGCTATGAGTGTGGACAGTTGTATAATTTGTACAATGGGGTTAGCCCTCCCCAGTTTTAATAATTAAAAATAATTAAATCTTCTCGCGTAGGTTCAAACACGAGCAACAAGCGTATGTTGTTTAATGATTTAACTCCTTCGCTCATCAAGGGTCGAATTCTCTCGAAACACTATTCTTTTTTCCCCCTTCATGAACCCAATCCGATCCCTGTTGACTAAAAAAGCCTTCAAACGATGTTTATTTGAATGAGAAAACAGATGTGTCTCTGCCAGCCACCGGCGACGATTGTTGGTTCTGACAACCTCTGTTAGGATTCTGTAGAAAAACAACCCAGACATCGAGGATCAGATTCCGCTCTTGGTTTGTATTTTATACAGAAAAGATCCACAGTGCGAAAAATATTTAAATAAGAGGCACACATATCAGTCGGTTATCAAATCTGGTTAAAAGCTGAATCAATTCGATAATCTTCTTAACCGAGTACGTTAATTGAAACGGACAATTCCTCAATCTAAATGGACAACTTTTTTTTATTAAAACAAAATAATTGCACACACTTTTAAACACAAATAATAGAATTCTTTGTGCAAATTTTTAGTATAACACGTGGTAGGAAATCTTAGAAAAAATTAACTCAAACCACTGAGAGGGAATCATCGCCCATCTCATGCCACCAAATGAAATGGGATGATGCAGTCAATCCAGCTCTTTTTAAGTCTATAAACAGTTCGAAAAAGGAAATATAGTAAATTACAACCTTGTCGCGTATCGTGAATCTAAATTAAGAGAGAAATCTCTCCTTTCTAGATCAACATCAATATTCAGATTTTTTTCCCTTCACATTTGCTTATTTTTGACGTGGCCCATTTTTTCTTTCTTAATATATATGCCGTTTAATTTCAATAAATGAAATAAAAAAAGGTACGCATATGTTGCCAATAAAGTGTGAAATGCGGTATTTCATGAAATACAAGTAAGTTAACGTATATAAAATTAGTGGATTTTACGATTTAGCTAGGTATTGTATAGAATTACGATTCCTTGATAGTTAAAGTATGAAATACGAAATTGTCTGAGAAATCTTATTCTGAGGCATCTGTACGCAGTGCAGTTCGTATTCCAGTTCCCTGAAGTTAATCGAGCAAGAGGAGAAGTGAGATCTCCGTTTTAGCTGTCGTTATGGAAGATACTGGGGGAGGAATTTTCAGATTATGAACAGGAGATGGCCGAATAAAAAGATTGTACTCTAGATCTCAGTTCAGAATGTGCGAGCGAGATTTAATTTCCAATGAAAAAGTTCCGAATATTGACACAACGCTTTGATCTTTTGCAACAGCTCAAAGTTGCGGCACTAGACAAGGATTTAAAAAGTGCCTGTGTAAAAAAAAAAATTTGTAATAGGAAAAAGTGTTCCAAACATAATATGCAGTGCAATTCAAAGTATCATCACAGCAACCCTTGCTCTAACAAATAATGAAAGGAAAATAAAGGCCTACTTTATAAAATCTAAATTATTCTTCTTCTGCATTTTTGTTTGGCCGCGGTAGCCTAATTGATCAAGACAACGGACTCGTGGCTGGCGTGTCATGAGTTCGAGCCTGTACCACTGAACACCCACCGCGTGGGGAAGAGATGCACGTTAAATCTGTCGAGAGCTCAAACCTCCGCCCGTTGGTGTGGTAGTTAAGAGAGAGGTACCAGCTCAGGTGTCATCCACGTCACTTGACCATGGTTGAAAATTACGAGATCCGTCACCAAAAGTCCTCGAGTAGCTGAACAGTGCGACGTTAATATTCAGTCACTTGAATTCACAAATAATTTCACTGTCTTGAAAAAAAGTTTAAACTATGTTTTTATGGAGCACAACAGTTTTTATTCCATCATGTGTATTTCTCTAACTATTTCTGCAACATATTCCTTTTTTTTCTTTTGTGTTTAACTAATGTTAGCAATATGAGCAATAATGAATTACACATATATATAATCTGCTTTCGCAATTGGTATAAAATGTATTTTCAAATATTTTTCGCCATTTATTATCAATTAATTTATAAAACAACTTTGAAATTGTTTAGGTTTTTACTATAATGGTCTACCTTTAGTTATTTCATAGAATGACTAAATACTTCATATAGAATAAATAGTTATTTCATATAATATCGAGGTAAAGTAAGAAATTTTGCATCTATTATATACTTTAAATGAATTGTCTAATTATTTCATGAAATACCTAGTTATTCTTTAAAATAACTAAATTATACACTTTAACGGTAACACATATATTTACTGAGCTTTATTAGAATAAAAAATGTCAGTTACTCATCCGGTATAGTGGTTAGTGACGCGACTGCAGTGCATTTTGAAATGGGTTCAAATCACTTAAAATTCATTGGTGTTTGTAAATGCACTGCATGGGGACACTCAATATTCGTGGAGACGCAAGTCCTTTCGAAAGGTAGGAGGCCCCTGACTTTTCCCAGGATGATCACTCTCAAAATAGGGGGGTGGGAAGAACCGTGTCAAATTGTACTGTTACATGTATGGTGCGCAAAGCTGTGGCTGACGACAAACATCATTAGCCGCACGAAGTAGTTGCCACGATGAACTTCGTGGGCCTCGATCTGACACCGTCGATTGGGTGGCGTTAACAATAATAACAACAACAGACAATGCCAAGATATTTCTAAAACTAAAATTTTTTAGATAGCTATAAAAGAGAAAAGTTATAAAGTTATGATAATAACTCGAGAAAGATTTATTTAATTGATTGCTGAACGCGGAGACTTTGAACCATATCATCCTCCCATATCCAAATTTCTACATTACACTAACATAAGCCTCCATAGCTGTAAAACTTAACCATAGCCCTTCCCCTTTTTTACACGACAGCTTTTTAGTGCCACCGGGGATTTAACTCAAAGTTAGAAGAAAAAAGATCCGAATTTACAAAAATACATTTTAATAGTCAATTCAAATCTCTATAAAATCAACCAGGTAAAAACCAAATTTTGACAAATAAAAACAAAAAACAAAAAATTCAAAGAAAAAATTGATAAAAAAGCATTGAAACAGTTTATAACTGTTTTTATCAATGGCAACGATTTATCACAGCAGATAAGTACGCCTCCCCCCCCCCTCCTCCGACGTATATTTCGTGATCATCGGATAACAGTTGTCTTTCCCTGAAGAGGACAACAAGAGAGACGTTCTATTTCGTGCTCTGCGGATTCCTGTCACTTTTGCGCCCTTTCGGAACAATGGGCGGCCTTTCAGCGACGCACACATGTTGACAGCCTTCGCAGAAAAAGGGTTTAACGCAAACGTTTTTCTCTCTAAACATCACTGCAACGACGTTATCGAAGAAGGGTTGGAAAAGGAAATGTTTTTCTCATCCCGATAGATGAGATCACATCATGTCATTTCTCGTATGATAATTGTTCGAAACATGATTAAAACCCAGTGAACTATGCATTTATTTCTACAAAAACATCACAAATGATTAAAAAATTGCTTCTGCTCGTATTTAAGGGTACGATGTCACAAACACCTGAAAATGAAACCGACAAAATATCAGCGTATATATACTGGAGGTATTAAAATATAGTTCTACACCAGGAGTGTCGAACTCGCGGCCCGCGAGCCACATGCATAACGAACATTTTTGAGGCCTGATCGATATATATATCACACACAGATAATATATAGTAAAACAAAAAATATTTCTCCTGAAATAGAAAAGTTAGTAGAATGGAAGAGATGTCAAGTATCAGAACATAAACACTAAACCTTTCTATTTTTTCCTATATATGTCTATTATAATGTATTATTCGAAATAAACCACCGTTTGTGTGAGTATTGAATTTTTTTAGGCCCACCGAAAGTTAAACCTTGTATATTTGGCCCAAGTTAGCCTTTCAGTTTGACACTCTTGTTCCACACACATTATAATAAAATAAGATGTTTTAAGCGTAACATCGTTACACATTTTCCGTTATAAACATATTTAAACGTTTTAATAAACTTATTCATGCTATATATCTCGTCGTTGTGTAACCAATATATACTACGTACACTTAAACTTCGTTTTAAAATACTGCTATGTGACTCTAAGCATGAAATGATGAGCTGTGTGTGGGGTCGCTAAAAATATTCTATGTGCATCAGCCAGAGTATTAGCAAATAAAAATATCTCAAAGCTATACTTTTTGCACATAGTAGATATTGGTTGGATAACTCACAACGATATATTAAAGCATCTATTAATAAAAATAAGTTATGTGCGCTCGTGCCGTCTTCCCTTTAATTTAATAGCACAATCATTTCGATGGAACAACAAGCTATCCATGACATCTACCCAGTGCTTCTCAAACTTTCTATACTTGCGACCCAACTTTGAATAATAATATTTATGCTCCCCCCTCCACACAATAACAGTTTATTGAATTCAATAATATATTTTGACGCTATCTCTACAATACGACTTCAATTATAAACCGTAGAAATTATCAAGATAAGTATTAAATTTTGAATATAATTTAATGACATACCCACAGGGTTACCGGTAAGTATTAAACTTGTTCATAACCTAGTATTGTTAAATTATGAAAACATTTCGCAGCACCGATGCATTTATAAGTGTATTATTTATCAGAGTAAAAGTGTATTTTATTGTTTATTGGTTTTGCTTCCTTTCAGCAAATTAATAATTTTTTAAATAATCTTTTATTTTCGACGTTTCGATTTACTCGCGCTCCCCTATGTAGGGCTATCACGCCCCCATAGCGAGGCACGTCCCACAGTTTGAAAAACACTGATCTACCCTTTTTACCTCGGGATTTTTCCATTCAATCAAATTAGCGCTTTAAATTTTAAAAAAAATCAACTCTACACAAATGAATGTCGCTACTTAATAGCATATAAATAGTCAATGAGATAAAGAATAAATATTAGGTGGACAAATAGGGCCACGTTAGCACTGTTTGAATTATAGTCGCTTATTCCTGAAATAGTCGTTATTAGAAGATTTCTGGGGGAAAAGTTTCTGAGGTTGCATCTGATAAAGGTAAAAGTACCAATTATTTCTTAATATTCAGTTGATCTTGACAACACAATACGTAATCAGGTCGAACATTAAATTAATAAAGGTGAATTATTGTGAATACCAGGTTGTTATCCTTTCGAGTCTGATTTGATGGCTTCTCAATCATTTCTGAGTTTGGATCCCGATAATCTAGTTAAAGAGCACGACTCCCACCTTAGCCAATGTGCGGAGGAGGTTCCGCGACAACTCATTGATTCCTATCGCAATACAATAAAAAGATGAAACAACCTATGGATGATCGTAAAAAAATGGAGTGGGTAAAGTATTTTGGAAGACTTCTCGGCCAATATTTCTAAAAATTTTGAAGCTACACGAGATTTGTCAGCGACACCCTTGTGTGAACCACGTACATGTAGAAAAAAATTAACTTCAGCTGACACTCGATGTATGTAATGTGTTCTTGACAAGGTGGGTCTTAAGTAGCATCAGGATTCGAGCCTAAGACTCAACATAAATATAACTGGCCAGGAATTCACGACCTTAATTACTAGCAGTTAAAATGTATTTCGGAAAAATGGATAAAAATAAAATAAAGCATGATCAAAATATTTTTTAAAAAAAAGATATTTTGTTCTACTCAGTTTTGTTTAACATAAAGAAGGCGCTACTTTGTAAATAAATAAAATAAATATGCACTACAAATTAAATAATTTGACATGTTTGTAAAATTAATAGATTGTAGGTCCTATTTTACGCAAAATAGTTGAATTTTAGCAAATTTTATCAAATGACTGTTTTATATTTTGAAAGCAAAATAGTAAAGTAAATAATACAAAATTATTTAGAAGGACCCAGAGCACGGGCCTATGCTACATAAACCGGTTCTATTTTTCTCAAAATAATTCCGTACCATTAAACATTTCCCCAAGTAATAAGAACACACACAACGACTCTTTTCTTACCCTTCCAAATCCGAACTTTTTTGAATTGCTCCAACTACATTCGACAAATACGCACAGAAGCTTAGAAGAAGCAAAATACAAAAAATTAAGAAAAATTACAGAGAGACAGAGAGGAGAGGAGATTATTTTTCTATTTTTCATTCTCAACATTAATTTTACTCGATGGAGACAAAGTTATTCGTGCGTTTTACATCTCTGATATCTAAACGCATGAAACCATATTCGGACCAAATGGATAATATAATTTAGAACAACGTCTAAAAGATCATTTTTTTTTCTCTTTCACCTTTAATCTCCGTTTCATATTCTCCTTTTGGAAAAAAAACTAAGGGATGAAATTGCAAACGCGTTCAAAGTACAATTCGGAAGGGGAAAAAGGGGGGGGGGAAGCATTTCAAAATTCTTGGAACAGAGAAAAGGAATAAAAAAAAAGCTTCCAACGATTGCAAATGGGAGTTAGATGGAGTGAGGCAGAGAAAACAAAAGTTCCTTTAACTACGTGACCTTGTTTCCGGCAAGCGGTAATTAAGGGAGGAAGTTTAGATTCGTCGTTTGGCATCACTGGCATGGCGGGGAAAAATTTCTTTGTTCCACTTCTTCGAATCAAAATCAAAAAGACTCGGAATTAAAAACGAGATATTAATTACTTCGTGGGCGAGGAAAGAATCTGTGCAACGTCTTTCAATCTTGTGTATTTTTTAAATTTAAATACAAAGTAAACTTTTTACTTTTGGAAATCATAAATTAGCTGATTCAAGTAACATAATTTTTTTATCAGCTGTTATTAACTACTTTGTTGAAGAGTTAAAGGTCTCATCTAAAAATTTTACAGATTAGTCAACTACCCTTGTAAATGTATAGTGCCTGCGCGGCCCAGGGCCGTTCTAAATACTCGTCTCGCCGCAGGTCCTCTCGTGAGGTTAGTGGAAGGGCGAGAAAGGGGGGAAACCCTTGAGGCCTCCTTAGAGTGTTTTCTCTCAAAATTGGAGGGAAACGGAGCCAAAATGTACTAAGCACCAAACTGCGAGTAACGACAGAAGTAAAAACGATGGATTCTGTGGGCCTCGATTGACACCGTCGCTAAAGTGGCATTAGAAACGACACAACAAACCTCCAGATTTTCCTATTAGCGCAATTGAAATTATTTCGATTGAATTATTCACACTTCGAAACCGGTTCTTCTAAGTCTTTACGTTGGAGTGATGTGCGAGCACAAAAAAAACATTTACGTATTAGCGCGTTGAACATTTTCACCAATTCAAAAACCACCGTTAAATGCAGTAATATACAAAATGTAAAATGTTAATAAAAAAAAATGTCCGGGATTTTTTTTCTTTTCAACGCAATAACCTCATATACAAGTTGCCTCATTCTTTTATTTTTGTGATTAAAATTTAGGACATACGATCTATGAATCTTCTTTGAAGTATTCCAAAGTTTTCGTTAAAGTGTGTGTTAGCTCCTTCACGCGCTGAATTTGACAAAAATAATGCACTAGAGGAAAATAACTATAAATATTTAGATATACCTCACAAAACTATAATTATTGAGCAAAAAAAGCTGGTACATATTAATAAAATAAACACTTTTCCAAAAAAAGGGGGGTGTCCAATGTTTTAAAAAATAGGTGGCCCATATTTTGTACCACCAAACGCTTCAAGCAGCATGATAGTTCAGGAAACATGATTTTTTTCCTCCCTAGATGCAACTAGTTATACTTAGGTGGAAAAAAATCAATACACTTGTTCATCTTATACTGTTATTCATCCTATATATCCGGGGTGAACATTAAGTCGATCGCGATCGACCAGTGGACCGCCAAGACAATTTGGAGTGACCGCCTGAAGATAGCCGTTAATAATTGTATACGGAAGTATTCGAGATTGGCTGACTGTATGCAGACTAAGTCTTCTACTGACTGTAAATACGAGAACTAATTTTAGATGTAAATGTTTTATTTTTTAATGTATCTTGAATTGTTTGGTAATAAATGCATCATTAGATATTATATTTGTGGCTTTTATGCTTGTAATTTGCGTTTTGCTTTTAACACAGTCTCAAAAAAGTTAGTTTTTCATTTTATTTACGTAAGTAAGTACATATTCTGTATTTATTATTCTGTTATAATAAATATCGTTGATTTTTTTCCTTAACTCACCACACTTTCAACTTTGGGTAGTGGGCGCACTCGTGAATTTTTCAAAGGGGGTGCGGCGTGGTGGTTCAGGGTCGAATGTCTACCATTCTCATATCCTACTCCAATATGCTGCTAAACAAATTTTTTAAATTTCATTTTGTAGATTGACGGGAAAAAAGACCAGTAAGAAATAAATTATTGAATAAATAATTAGCATTAATTAATAAAAAAATTATTAATAACAAATATTTAATTTAATTTTACGTACTTTATACATGGGATTATAATCGATCGAAAAAAATCTTGAGCTATGGAGAAGGGTCCGGACCCATGGACCCCCCCCCTTTGTGTGTGCCATTGATACTGGGTGGACCGCAACACCTTGAAATTATTAGAAGTAGCTCGTACCCTAGAAAGGTCTGCCCACCTCTGCTATACAGGGTGTTCCGAAAAAACGTGGACAAAATGACATGGCAGATCAGTCATACAACAAGGGTAAAAAATTGCATAGGAACATGGGGTCGCAACTGCGATGCGGAGCCGCTAAAGGGCGTCGAAAATAATACATAACACAAAGAGAAGAAACAAAATCATTACAGATAATTTTATTTATAATTACCTACACACATGCGACTTATGCATGCCAAATGTTGCGACTTCAGGAGTTGCTCAAAGTGTTTACCAGATGCATCGAGATATGCCAGGCATCGACGTTGCATGGAATTGCGCACCTTCTCAAAGATACCAAGTGTATCTCGAACACATCCAGCTGCCTCAACGATTCTTCCTACCAAGTCTTCTGGCGTTTCAACAGGTGTTTCATACACAAGTCCTTTTAAAAAACCCCATAAGAAGAAATCCACGGGAGACAGGACTGGTGATCGTGGTGGCCATGCAATTGGTCCACCGCGACCAATCCAGCCACCAGGAAAAGTAGCCTGCAGATGTGCTCTGACGTCTCTACTGAAATGTGCGGGAGCGCCATCGTGTTGAAATTGAATGCATCGACGAATAGGCATCGGAATATTAGTATTCAGCATGTCTGGCAGAACCTCTTGCAAGAATGTTAGATACGTGGGACCGTTCAGTCTGTCTGGTAGAATGTACGGACCAAGTAAACAGTCTCCTACAATGCCAGCCCACACGTTAACGGAAAATCTTCGTTGTTTGGCGTGCGGACGTGTAGCATGCAGGTTTTCATCTGCCCACCTATGCAAGTTGTGACAATTCATCACACCCTCTAATGAGAATGCAGCCTCATGCGTGAACAGAACACTTGCAGCGAAATGTCGGTCGGCAGCCTTTTCTTGCAGATACTACCGCGCAAAATCCATACGACTGTTGCAGTCTCCCGGTTGAAGTGCCTGGACGCGTTGTAAATAATATGGGTAAAGTCCTTCGTCGTGTACAATGCGCAAGACGATAGTTTGGGGAATATGTGTCTCTCGGGATACAACTCGTACACTGGTTGAAGGATTACGCTGAAGTGCGTGGACAACCCTTTCTTCAGCATCAAATGTCCTAGATATTCGTTGGCAACCTGAATCTGGCTTGTGCACGTCTAACGAGCCGGTTTCACACAATCTTCGGTGAAAAGTGGCAAAGAATGAGCGGCTAGGCATCTTTCTACTAGGATATTTTTGACGATACATTCGCAAGACTTCTCGTCCATTGCAGTTGGCCATGCCGTAAACTAAATGCATGTCAGCCAATTTGCGGTGCGTGTAACTAGCCATGTTACGCCCAACGCATCCACGACTCGAATGAATTCAATCTCCTTTTGCTCGGCTCGTGTCTGCACTGCATCGCCCTCTCGTGGTTCTGGCACCCTCTACAGGCGTTGCGACCCCATGTTCCTATGCGATCTTTGATCCTTGTTGTATGACTGATCTGCCTTGTCATTTTGTCCACGTTTTTTCAGAACACCCTGTATATTAAAAAATTTTCAATTTTTCTTAATAAATGTTATATGCTTAGTTTTAGTTTAGTCCTAACTTTTACCTAATGTGTTTTAATTTTAAATATTCTATTCTATACATTATGTTATTTTACCTAGTTTTTGTTTAGTCAACATATATAATAAGTGTATTATCTGTATTTATTGTTTCCAGAACATAAGCTATAGCTCATTCAGGGCATTTCTATAATTTTGTATGTACTATTATTTAATAATAATTATTATTTTAAAAAAATGTTACTTACAACAAATTTGTAACACAATCAATAAATCAATAGACACGTCCCTTATTGTGAAAAAATATGTGGAAGGGGGGGGGCATTTTGTATGTGTGAAGAAGATAGTCTTCATGGCATGGTGGTACATTTTTTGGACTTTCATATTTTGATACTAGCAATGCACATGTGATGTACTAGTTATTGTATAAT
Source organism: Trichonephila clavata (assembly GCA_019973975.1). NCBI lineage: Eukaryota > Metazoa > Arthropoda > Arachnida > Araneae > Nephilidae > Trichonephila > Trichonephila clavata. The sequence goes on along the minus strand of BMAO01031383.1, from coordinate 149,011 downwards.
ATAGACTTATTTAGTTACATAATATATGTTCTTACCTAATTTGTATCAAATATCACTCAAGAATGACTTTCACTTACACTTAAAAATACACAACACATTCACTTCCAGAATATACCACTCAACAGTCTCACAGCTTGTGACGGGTTTATCCGCGTTCTCTCGAATACTGATCTTCTTGGGAAATATTGGGTCTTTAAAGATTATATTGTAAATCTTCCCCCCCCCCGTAAGATGATGCGAGTGTGGAAATTAAGACTTGTATGTAAAGGTTAGAGGAGAGAGAGAGGTTAGACTGTGTGCTAACGGCTAGCGGTGATTGATTAAACGTGAAGTGAAGTGTGAATACTTCGTAGATTATCATTGTTACATCAAAGTTGACAATTTGTCAATTAGGAATCAAATTATATTAGGTTGCTAAGAATCAGAAGATATAGCCTAAACGTAAGTGATCTGATCATTTAAAGTTTTCTCGTATCTCGTCTACCTCGCTATTGCTCTCCATATTTGGTATTTGGATGCATCTCTTAACTTTGATTAATAGATTTTGTGATGTTGTTCATAACTAAGAATAAATTAAAGTTATTTTGACTATTGCTAATCTTCCTTCCTACCCTCTCACACTAAGGGATGACTTAGCTCATCCCCTACAAGCTGATCCAAGACTGAACTACTGCATAAACCCATTGCACACAATCAGCTTCTGACATATGTTGTAAATTTGATTAACTGCTAGGACCTCTGTGGTGGTTCAGAGAATGTACCAACCAGCATCGATCTCTGTAGCATTCAAACAAGTGGTACGTTTTATGTACCACCACACAATAAACGAATAAGAATTAGTGGTACAATATGTGTACCGCCATATGTGTACAAGCATGTCTATTGAACCACCATACAATGTCTATTGAAAAACAAACCGGAGCTTGAACAATTTAACAGTCCTTGTGGATATTTCATTTGCTTAAAATTTAACTATTTTTTTCTTACTTTTTTTGCTGAAGTATTGTAAAATTTAAGTAAGGAAATTTAATTTAAATTTATATCTAGCTATGCAAATAAATTTTGGCGCGCTTACTTCAAAGTCTTCGCCAATTTCTTCCCTCATGGGCTCTAAAATGCGTAAGTATCGAATCTTTTTTTTAAAAATTGTATTCTTAAGTACGTATAATATTACTTTTGCGACACTTCAAAGCGACACCTCACTTTGTTACTGAAAGATCATTTTTACGAGCTACTTCAGCTGTTCGTTATTCGCATTCTATTCAATCAAGTTAAAACTGCGGCTGCACCACAGAGAGAATTCCAGAAAATATCGATTTGATATTTGATTATAAGAGAATTCGATTAAAGAAAAGTGAATGGTAATTTTAATACTATAATTACGATACACATAAGCAAAGGGGGAAAAGAATAATTTCAGGAAAGAAAAAAAAAACCCGGCATTGTGTGTTCTTCTAAATTAGTTTTTGATTAAAATTCTTTTATTTTCCCAGGAAGCGTCTCTTTAAAAGACTGGAAAGAAGATAATAGGATACACAATATATACAATACAGGTAAGACTAAATCAATTTTCGGCTAACGCAAGTAGGAGGGGGAAATTCTTATTTTCCCCCAATTAACGAACTCTCCTTTTTTAATAGATTTTTCTTTAATTGATTTTAAATAACGTGATCTCTTTTGAAAACTTATTTAAAATTAGAGATTTTTTAAAACGTCCGAAAAAATCGGGGGGAAAAGAGGGCAGTTTTTCATATCATATAAGCTTGAATAATGGCTACTTATATATTTATATTATGAAATTTACAATATATACTTACATATAATTTACAATTTATTTATTATTTACTTACAATATAATTTCTTTTTTCAAAACAAAGTTCATCAAAAATTACTAAAATTGAAGTACCAATTACATTCCGAACAAGTTTTTCCTATTTTTTCGAAATAATTTATAAAGCAAGTTGACTTCATATCTACCTTTAGACTTACAAAAGGAATTTGCATCAAATAAAACTATATTGCATTATGTGTTCATACATTGTCCCTTATCATAGCTAGTGAGCTATAACTATAAGAAATAACTTTTGCTAAAATACACATACGCAACAATATTGCTCGTTTAAAGCAGTCCTCTTGGGTTCCCTAACAATTCATCAAATACCACTTCGAATTGTCGGGCTGTTTACAAACGTAGAATTTTATGAAAAAGCTGCCACAATATAAAGCAGTACTGGAACGAATCTTTTGCGATGATCATTTGCTTGTATTTAATATGGCGTCTGGGTCTAGTGTCCATTTTTTCTACTTACTAGGAATTGCTTAAGTTAATATAAATTTAAATGCTTCGCTCAAGATTTTATTCGCACAAAAACGAAAATAGACGGCATTCACTTACACTTCCTCACTCATCAGCGGTCTGTCAGTATCTGACAGACTTTGTTGCAAGGAGGAGTAATTCACGAATACTTAACAGGATTCCTTGCCTCAATTTGTTTCAAGCGCACAGAAATTAAGGTGGGATATCTTTCGAATATTATTCGTGTTTTCTTCCAGTTTATTTACGAAAGGCATGCGTCTTCTTTTCGACAATGAATCTGCATCCTCTTTTCAAGATGCTATTAAAGAATAAACATCTGCGCTCTTTCTCCCAATCTCACTCCGAATGACCTTTTCAAATTCCCATAACTCAAAACACTGTGGAAAAAGAAGTTTGAGAACGCAAATGACATCACTCAATGGGTGGAACAACAGTTCCGACCCAATCGGCTGCGTTTTAAAATGACTTTCGAAAAGTCGAAAAGGGCTGGGAGAAAAATGTATAACTCTGTATGGTGACTATGTAGAGAATTCCTCAGGATAACAAAAAAAAATTATTTTGTCGTAATGTATAAGTAATATTAAATTAACTTCAATAGAAAACTAAAATGAATCCACAACTATAAAAACGTGTTCGCACCATCTTCCAAATTTATCTGGCGACATAAAGGCTTTTCTAGTATTTCTTAAATGGTCAATCCTTTACCTTACACATGTTGGCTATTATCAGTGTGAATATGGTTCGGCAGAACATATGCACATGATTCACATGAAAAGAATGCAGAGAGCCAGGCTCATTCGAAAGAGATCGATGGATGCAGGGGAAGGGGACGAAAGCCCTTTTCCATTTAATACTCGACCCCACAAGTGGAATGATAGAATTGGAGCAACCGTTTTGTGTGTGTGTAATTACAGGTATTAAACATACAATCTCCGCAGCGAGACAGTTAACAACCGATTTGGGTAAACCGTAGTTAGCATTCAAGTGCTTCTCTAGCCTTGGGAAAAAATGAAGTCTTTACTGGAAGAAATTTGCTGACTTGTTGTTGAGAGGTGATATTGTGAAACACAAAAGTTCATGATGAATAAAAGAATTTATTTTATAAAAAACAATATACTCAGGAATAGAAACTGATACGTTTTAAAAAATTTTCTCAATACTTTTTCCTTCCAATGGTATTTTAATTTTTCAGTGCAATTTATGATGTCAAAAAATGCGCTTTTTCTACTTATTCTAAGCTAATTTAAAAAATTCTTGGGACATTTCTTGAAAAAAAAACTCAGAGTCACAGCCAGTAATTTCTTAATATTGCATAAATAATATCCTCAAAATAAAAATAAAAAAATCAGCTTTTCCAGATAAAACTTTAAAAAAAAAGTATGCATGTTGGGATTCATTCCACGACCATTGCAGAACATAAATGCTATGCCGTAGGGCCTAGGTTCGAATCCTTGAGAAAACATGCATGTTTGTAAATGTACAGGGCCTTCGCGGCAATAGGTTACTCTAAATGGCCACCAGTCCTCTTGTGAGGTTGGTGGAAGGAGGAAAGAGGTGGAAGTCCCTTAACCACCCCCAGAATGCTCTTCCTTAAAAAGGGGGGGGGTGAGAAATCGTGTGGTCATATGCGTGGTGCTCAAAGTTAGGGCTAACGACAGGCATGCAACTAGCCCTTTGCTATGCTAAATTTGGTGGCCCTCGATTTGGCAATGCCATTAGCAGCAACAACATGCATAATATGTTTTGGATTATCACCCTTTCCTCCTCCCATCTAATTTTGAGGAAGATTTATTTTCAAAAGAACACCAAACGACATCACTTATTTTTTTCTGATTTCTGTATCTTACTCACCTCACTTGTTTGAAAGATATATCCAGTTATTTAGCTTTAAAATTATAATTTCATTTAAAATTTGAGATTTTAATAAAAATTATTAATCAATCAAAAAAAAACTTTATTATTATTACTATAGAGCTAGCTTCTCTTTTATTTGCTAATAGACTGCAAAGGAATAAAGTACTGTGTATAAACATATTCATTAGAATAAAAAGACAAGTTTATTACTTTTAGTGTTTACAATTTCTCCTCTTTCATGAAAAAAAATTTTTTTTTCCTAATGGGCCTGCGAATTGTTAATTACTGTTGCAGACCTGTACATTTACAGGGAACTTATGTCATTTTTTAGTTTGACACAATATAGGTGGATATCAATTGCCACAATGTAATTTTGACACCCAGTTTCTTCTCTAAAAGGAGACACTCGCGCTCTGACATTGCAAAATTGTTCTAGGAATTTAATTTTGCCGAGAGCACTAAGCAAAACAGGCACTCTAGGATCTTTAACATGTCGCATAATCATACGACATTGACGCTGTCAATTTTTTGCATCATGAAAATTCACTGACTTGGGCCGGGGGCCAACCCACTGGCTTGGTAACCTTTAAGTAAATAATTATATATATATATATATATTATTTTTTTCATTCAACTCTCTTTTTCTTTCATTTAAAATTTTTATGAATAAATTGAAATCTTGTAGTAATCTTGTTGTCTAGGATCTTTATAGAGGAACAACTTTTTGTTACTCTTGCTTGTGTTAATTAAATTTTACAATTTAATATTTTAAATGTATTATATACTTATATACAAGTAGTTTCCTTTTTTATACAGTAGAATTTTAAGAATTTATATTTTTATAAATTAATTTTAGTGCTAAAAATATTTTTTTTTATAAAAAAACTTTTGTTGTTAATTTTATTTTAGTTTACAATACAGGCGAATAAAAAAGGAGGTTAACGTTCAGAATCTACTATTGTACTATCGTGGTCGTATTATACTTTATTCTGTATTGTTCAGTTTTCTTACCTTATTGTTTGACTTTAAGATAAAAATCTAGCAATGTAATACAGCCATTATACCATTGATGAAAACGAACAAATTAATTCATCCTGCGCAGTGTTAAACAGTAAAAAACAATTAACTTCTCGCTCGTTGGAGTGTCAAGGGTGTAAAAAATAAACAAAAGCAAGAGGAAGAAGACAACAACCTTTAAATTGTTGGCGCCATCAATGAACCCTGACTCACTCGCTCACCCTGGGAAAAAGGAAGAATCTGGCAGCAAGGCGTCATTTTAGACGCTTCGTTTAAATGAGAGCGTTGCTTTGGCAGAAGAAAGAGTTCTGAAAAAGAGTGGTTTTGTTTCATTTATTATGGGAATAAATTGTTATCTTAAACAGAGTGATTAGTCAAATCATAATATTTTTTTCGAAATAGGGAAAAATTGAGTAATATAATGCATAGAATTTTTGTGTAATTTCACATAAATGTAAAATATCGAATGTTTTATTCGGACTGACTGATCATGGGTGTAGATCGGGGGTTGTCAAGTTGCAGTTGGGGTAGTAAGCGCTTGGAAATATGGTTTACTCAGTTATAGTTAGGTTTGGTGGGAAGAGAGTGTCGGAAATTCATATTTGCTTAACCCGGGTGTGGTCCTTCGGGATACAGAGTCACCCCAGGTTCACGAAATCTTTAATTCTGGGAAAACTGTTTATTTGTTGCAAATGACCTTACCAGTATCCTCCTATATGATAGTCTTCATGGGAATTAAAATGTTTCTGTAACATATCTCCCTCTTTTTGGGGAACGGAAAACGTTTTTTTACAATTTCAAGGTACTTGCACTGACTAAGTTTCCCACTCGACCACATTTGTTCCAAAATATTTTCTATGAAAAGGCTATATTTAACCCCTTTGAACGCCTAAGTGGTTTTGATTGCTGTGTTGCACGACTCATTACGGTTTATAAATGTAAATGAACAGAATATAAAGAAAGAAATGGCAATCTGCGTGATACTCTATTGGATGAAGTTGAAACTGATCAAGCAAAAGTAGAACCTGATGAAATTCTGATTAATATTGATAAGCGAAAGTAAATTTAGGAAAAGTGATGAACATGAAACGTTTGAGTTGAAAGGAAAGTGTTCAAATGCTACCTAAAAAAATCCATCAAGTAAGATATGAAGCCACAAGTGCACACAAAACATATTGCGCCCTGTCAAAAAACACAAGCATGAAAAAGGTTTTATATGCTATTTGTTGATCATCAAAGGACAGTAAAACTTAAATAACTTGAACAAAATATGAGTTTTTCCTGTAAATATGATTTTTTAATGTTAAGGAGAAGTGTCTGTGATTTGATCCTTTATTACAGTCACGTAATAAAGGATTATTACGTAATAAAGGATTTGAAACATTTTAGTTCAGTTTCATTGGATTTCTTCTCAAATTATCAAAGAAAAATTTAAAAGTCCTTAATCGTAAGTAAGTATACTTTAAATTAATTAAATTATTCACTTGAATTATGATTTTTATGGTGTACAATAAAAATAGTTATAAAAAAAAGGATTGGGGTGACTGAGTCACCCCGCGTGATTATTAATGTTAGTATCGAGTGTGTGCCAGCTCCTGGGTTAAAGATATTCATACAACAAAATTAAGTTATTAGTTGTTTGTTTTTAAACTTGTTTTATGATAGTCAATTATTTAACCCCTGCCAGAGTTAACTCAAATATTTTACTAGTCATGGCAACATTTTCTGTCCAAAACATTTATTGAAACGCGCAAAAGGTTGCCAATAACATAGGGTTAATATCCATGTAACACATTTTTATTTTCCATAACTTCTAATTATTATTTAGTGAAATTATACATATTACTTCCTTACGGATATGTAGATATTTATAAAATATATGTGCGGGTCTCTTGCAACATACCTTTAGAAAACAAGAGATACAGGGAAATCTATTTCATAACATTTTGAATTTATATATATATATATATAACTAATCAAAAAATACCACAACTAAAATAAATAGTGATTTTTATTAAAAAAAACATTGGAAAAAATTATGATTTGCAATACATACAGAGGCTGTTATTTAAGCAACTTCCAAAACACATACCAAAAATCCCATTTTTATTTTTTGGCCTACTTGAGATATAAACCGTGTTTTATCTCAGCCTTTAACGAATATAACAGCCTTTTAACGAATTTTTTTTTTCATTATAGATAGTGATAGCTTAATTTAGGAAAAAGTCATTTTTTATTGTCTAGTGAAATTTCTCTTTAAAAAAAATGATTACTTTTGATAAAAAAAATTCCATGGCCTTACAATTAACACAGCTCAAAATCGCGCGCTCCGCGCGCGCGACTTTTGTGTATTCCCTATATTTTCTCCTAACTGTAAATAATACACCCGAAAAAATTACAGGAAACGAGGTCATTACCAATCAGGGATTTTTTTAAAACATATTTGTTCTGTGGATAATGATGCTCCAAACCCTCGAGGAGTTTGCGACGATGCATTTGAGAAGATACTTCGCATTTTCTGTACTTTCAAGTTTTACTTGATTTCTCCTATTGATTTCGTCTAGACAGTTTAAATGTCAATAATTAAGAAGATCTTTGAAGGGAAAAATAAAACAAGACAAAAAAATGTTTAAGACTACTCCCCTTAAAATCATTTTAAGCAAAAATCTATAAAAAACTAAAAACATTCAAACAGATAAAAAGAGAAATCTGAAAAATGTTTTCAGTTCTAAACCTCAATCATAATAAAATTCTATATGTAATTCGCAAGGTTCATTTTAATAATCCTCAACACACAGTATAAAGCCAATACTTTACAACCAATAATAATTTAAATAAATTTTCAAGGCTACACACATACGATACAAAAAACAAATAAACTTTTAAAAAATCCCCCCCCCCATCCGAAATTATATATTTACAAAAAACAACGTCGTACATAATAGATTGTTTGCTAATGTCGCTCTGGAAGCACTACGAGAGCTTCGCAATTTTTAACTTAGGTCAACCGATGAGGACAACACTTGAGTCGTCACTTGATTTCCATTCTTGAAGACTGGAGCCTCTATACATTTAAAATGCAAGTTTTTTTTTATTTCAGAACTTGAACCCCCAACTCGACAAAAGATACGCTGGTCAAGAATTTGTGACCAAATTATTCATAGCAAATAACTTCAAAATTAGTTACAAGAAATTGGTTATTAGTAATTTGTAATATACTCGCAGAAAATTTCTAAAGAACAATTGATAATTGAATTAAATATATATATATAATTACTGTACATATTTACAATACACAACCACCCTTTTTAATGCATGATTTTTAGATGATTCTAAAGAATTTTTACAACATTTTTGCAAGCACATCATAAATGTATCAAAGTTAGAATATAAGAATAATAGTAGGTTAAAAATGTCAAAATGACTATATTTTTTTAGCCCAATAATCAAAATTAATCAAATATGTGTTAAAAAAAATCAAATAAAAAACCATTAGTAAATAGGCTTCAAATAAAAAAACAAAGGGGAATAACAGAAACTGTTTTCAACGTTTACCTTTAGCCTTCATAAACAGCGTTCCCATCTTTTTTCAATAATATTTTCAATAACCACGAAAAAATACTGTAATTATAACTTTTATGCAAATTAGAAATAACTGACAACGTTAAAAAACACAAACCATTGTGATCGACCCTTTCCAGAGCAGTTAAAATCATACGACATTCCAGATAATCCGGAGGTGAAATTAATTCTTACTTATTGTTTATTTTAATGTAGATAAAAGTCAAAGTGACGTTTGAAGGATATATTTTTTGATGGTGTAAGTAATTGAATACTGTTGTTGACGTAATTGTAAGTAAATCTTGAAACTTTTTCAAGCATTTAACTATGTGATTACAGCATCAAACTAACAGGTTTAACAAACTAACATAAGTGTTTTAACACGGAATTAAAAGTCAAGGTCAACTGGCATTTCTTGCGAAAAGAGTTTCAAAGGGTTCATTTTGATATTTCTGCGAGTAGAAAGAGGGAAAAAGAATTCACACAAAACAAACAAACAAAAAAAGGACAGTATCTCTGCCAAGTGATTTTAAAAGACGAAAATATAATGAAAGCCCCCTTCGGTATGTCAGAAACTGTGACCACTTAGTCAAATTACCTTTTATATAATTAACGTGCACGCTAGCAAATTTCTAATTATTTAGCTATTTTTTGTCGCACAGATACTTACGATTAAAAAAGACCAAGAAAGTGAATACGAAGAAAACATGCCAATTTTGGCTTACAACGGTTATTAATATTAAAAGGTGGCTCTGTACTCCATTTGATTTGATTTTAATTTACGTCGTACTGGGAAGCAACACAAGGGTTGTTGGCGACGAATCTCGCAATTTTGAGCCACGATCAAGTGACGAGGCGACTCGGGGGGGGCAACTCAGGTGCCAAGGGGGCCCCGGAGTTGCCCCCCTTGGAACCTTAAGCCTTACACCAACGGGAGCATTTTGAGGCGCGGCAGATTTAACGTGTATCAGCCCCCTCAGCACGGCGGGTATTCAGAAGTACTGGGTTTGAACTCACGACATGCCAGCCATGAGTATGTTATCTCGACTACTGCGGCCACAGGCATTGTACTCAAATATTGTCAGTTTTTTTCTTAGTGGTTTTATAGCCGTTTTATTGTTATAACGTTAATTTATTGGTTATAGAAACCAGGAAGTCAAAAATCGCAACATGAAGAAACGCATACAATTTTAAATTAAGTGAAAAAGATCCGCGTATTCGTTAAATTATTATGAAATAAAAAGCAGAAGCTTGTAGAATAACTCACCTGGTTTTATATCGGAACACAGGAAGCAGCAACCGCAATTCTGGACCGTGATTTCCAAATTTCCGATGGCAACCTCGTCGCAGAGGCCGGACCTCTCCAGATGTCTGCATTCTTCGCTGTCGCAATCGTCCGGTTCGGGGCAGGGGAAAGGATCATCACTGAATGCCCCCACGTGCCCGGACACCAGTAAAAAAACAAAATATAATGCACACAACGTGGAAGACATAATCCTTTGCAAATATAATTTCGGTCAGTTTTCCGTAATTGCAATGCCCCGAAATCAATTCTTCGAAGAAGTCAAGTTCGAAAAATATGTATTTCACTTTTAATTCTTCCAGCAGATATTTTAAGAAAAAAATTCCCTCATCCAAGAAATTTAAATTTCCGGATGATATTATATTGTTTACACTCGTTTACTTTTCAAATGGTCCTCATTAATTTTGGTTTCAATGGATCGAATTCATTCACAAAAGAAGAACAGTTCCCACTTGAATAAGTGTTTAATAAATCCTGTTTTGGAAAGATATACACTTGCTCAATAATTGCAACTCTTGATCAAAATGAAAATATCTCTAAGTTAATACAAGTTTTTCTTCTTTGGCCCAAAACAGTGTCTCTCTGATGTCTCATTCAGGTATAATTACATAAACGTATTTAAAAACATTAAAACGACTGTGATTAGTTACCGTTTATTGGTACAAAAAACATACATACGCATGTGATCTATATAAAAAAGTAAGATCCATTCAAGACCAGTTTGTTTCAATATTCTAAAAAGATTAAAAAACCTATAAAGGTTCAAATTCTTAAATTTTCATAATATATATATATATATATATATAATTTCAGTTACAAGACCGGAATGCCTACCCGAAATTTTACCAAATTAGAATTTCAACAGAAACGTTGAAGCAGTAAAAGTTCCAATTTGTGTATAATAATACAGCAAAGCATTTGAAAATCAGTCACAAAACAATTCCTTTTCGGTTATCAAAAATAACAAAAATCAGTCTAAATAACAAAAAAGGGAAAAAAAGCAGGGGTAGAAAGAACGCTGTAAGACGATGGAAATTCAACGATGTAGAAATTTTTAACAAGACCAAAAAGGCTTATCTGCAAGATTAAAGAGAAACAAACCCTCCGAAAGGAACTCGAAACTCCGCTATACTTGTTCACTCCAGAAAAAAGTAGAGGACGGGGGGGGGGGGGAAGTTTCAACAAATTCTAAAGAAATATCAGCTTAGTCAAGAATCCAGTATCGATTGGAGTTGGAGAATTTTATGGAGAGCCGAAAGTCAACACATCGATCCCGGAAACAGCTTTCTACCGGGAGACTCCGTTTCACACAACGTCGGATTGGAAATATGCTAAACTACTCCGGCGAGCAACAAAGATGCATTATTCAATGTTTGGGATTTAAGGGGCGAAAATATTCAAGCAATGTTCTTCGGGGGTAAAATCACGCTTTGATTTCTGTCCGGACGGATCTTGGCTCCAGCCCCTAGGTTTTTGTTTAGTAAAACAAACAATTAAAAGAAGACAGTTGAAACCATTTTACAAAGAGGTTTTTCTTATGATTATATATCTCATTTTCTATACTGAAACAATAAGAAGGATAAAGCTACAAGCTAGAACATTTATTGCAAAAACCTGATACTTTATTTTAATCAAATTTCCTCCTCTAAAATGTCAATTCGTCCTCTTCTTCTTTATTATTATTATTATTTTTTTTTTGCTTCCTACTTTAATTAATGTTCTAAAGAACAAAATGCTCTGAATGTAACAAAATACTTCAATATTTCTTCTCTTAATTTTATCATTGGGTTAAATAACTTTAGATTTTAAATCAGATTTTAAACGTAATTTATATTTAAAAAATTTCAGAAGATTTCAAAATTGTTTTTTGAAATGTAACGAAAAAAATGCCCCTTTACAATATCTGGCAACTATCAAATCATTTCTAGAAAGGATTTATGCGAAAGAAATTTCCAAATGTCCATTCATAAATTTTACAAAAACGATTAGGATTCAAAAGTACCAAACTCGGAAAATCAAAATAAATTGTACAATGACAAACAAATGAGTATAGGATTATATTTTAGGACGTAAAACAAGCTTTTACGTTCTTAATCTTAACCTTTTTTAAAAACAAAATATATTTACTCTTTTTTCACTGCCTTTTATACGTATCTGTATATTTCGCATACCGAAAGAAATATGTCTAAATACAGATTTTATTTTAATCTTTTCAAACAGTTGTTACAAATATTAGAAGACGCACCCTTAAATAATACAAAAGTCCTATCTATTCATACCAAGAAAGATTAGGAAATATTTTCTTTATCCTCAATAATTAATATTTCAAAACCGATCTTCAAAACAATATTTGAAACTACCAATAAAATCTTTCTGAACTTTCAGAGTAAAAACAATCTAAATCAGTCTGTTCAAAATATTTTAACTCCAAACATGTGAAAATTTCCTAAAAACACATCTCGGCCTAAATATTTAACTACTTTCATCCGTTAGTGATATTTTCGACGAAAAAACTCTCTGTAGGCGCATATCAATGATCAAATCTTTTTACAGACTTATTTTTTAATATTCCAGCAAGGAAAATTAAACACAGTCATTTCGAATATAACCACACAAAAAAAAATTATACAAACTCCTGATGAATACTTATTTCACAGTGAATGAGAATTCGTCCAACATCTCAGTGTTATTCGATTATCACACTATCCCTCGGCAATCCGGAAACTATAAAAGCGTTGGAAAAATATATTCCACTTTGTAACCACACAAATAACGATGTTCCAAGAAAGGAGTGATACTCAGCACTGCATGTCCATTCACAGAATATCTCAACACTCATTCACAAAGAGAAGATACACATCCCCACTTGGAGAGCACGTGGAACCGTTGTGTTCCTCTCCACAATTGACAAGAAGGAGCGTTGTGCGGAGGGTTCGCGAGCAACAAGGATACTAATGAGTGACGATTAGAGAGGACCGTCACTTATTCCAAGAGGCATCGTCTTCCTTCTCTTCCTCCCCCTGTCCACCCCGTGACCTTGTTCCCGAGCTTTGATACTATTGTGCCTCTGTTTCAGAAGCAGGTGTAAGATGACACCAGGATGTTTTACTCATTTTTAAAAAAGAATGAATGAGTTTGTATATGAAGGGTGAGGGGGACTGTATCACTTTCTGTTTCAATTACTAGGAAAAAAATCATCTAAGTAAGGAATCTTGAAACATACACATCAGAGAAAATTGTTTCTGTTGCCATTTCCATAAAGGAAAAAAAATCGTGAAAATATATGTCTGAAAAACAATTTGAAATGTATATGCGAGATTTTTTTAAGTAATACTTTTAATAACTGAGGATATTAGATTTCATCATACAATTTCAATGGTAAGGTCTGAATTGACTCTACTTATTTAAGTTTTACTCATCTTTATTTAAATTACTTTTTTTCCTTTCCCACAAATTCAGGTGCCACTAAAGGTTTGTCATGTTTGATGATATCACATTCAATCTGCCGGGACTCAAAATCTCATCTTAGAAGAAAGGAGCGACACATCAGGTGACGTCCTCGTTGCTTATCCGAGTTGGGACGCCAATAGCTCTCGTGTAGCTTCAAAACGAGGCATTCAAAAGCAATCGATTGATCTCATGAGTACAACTAAATAAATCTTTAGAAATATTAGATTTTGATGTTTTACTTCCAGAATTTTTTAAAAATGAACAATGAAAAAACAGGATTATTGGATGCGAGTTGTTGATTCTGAGATTGCACAGCAGAGAACAAAGTTTGAAAGAGATGAAATTAAAACGAATGTTTTAAAAAAGCCAGAAAAAAAATTAAATTACCGAAAAAAAAGAAAGAGAGGTAGGAACATATATCTAAATTATATAGAATTGATTTTTTTTTAAAGTTGTCAATGGCTCAGAAAAAAATATTCTGTTTCCCCATAAAAAGAAATGATTTCTTTTGCGAGTAACGTAATTAAGAAAATCTAAATACAGGTGTCCCTCGTATTACACGATACTTGTTAAGTACGGTTTCGGTATTACACGGTAGGAAATTTGCGACTATTATAGCTCGTATTTGATTTTACATGGCACAAAACTTGAATTAATTTTAAATTAGATTAAATTAAATTTCTTTTGTTGAAGAAGACCCTTCAGTAGTACCTAGCGAACAATTTAAAACGAATTGCAAAGTTCTTTAACTCCTTATAGAGAAATTCTGAAAGAATTGCAAGATCGAAACATACAGGTAATTGCAACGATGGAATAATGATGTATTGTTTTAATGATGGAGAAATAACTAGCAAAGAAGAGTTTCAACTAACTTTGAGGGGAAAAAATTTGTTAGCTGTAATTCCTGATGAGAGTGATGATAAAAACTGATTTTGTGATTTTAATAAGCTGTTTCTATTTATTTTAATTTAATAATAATTATTATTTTTTGAAAAAATTGTTATATTTTTAAATTCTGTATTTAATATTTTCGATAGCTTACTTTTTCATTTGTATATTTTATTGGAAAGAAATTTCAGCTATCATAAAATTTTACACCTTAAGACTTTATTTCGATATAACAGGCCCTACTTTATATGATTTGAAAGTTTCGTATGGGACGGTTTGGATGAAACGGAACATATTGCATTGATTTACACTTGCCTCCGAAAGTCGGAGTACAGACGATCATATTAATGCAAAGATCGCTAATTAAATGAAGTCTTTCTGAATCAATACTATTTTTGTTGATTTCTATAATGTAGAAAATTCAAATAATATAAGCAACACACAACCACTTGATTATTATATAAATAATTCAAATATTTATAGCTTGAGAACGACACAAATCATGCGCGCCAAAAGTCTGCTTACACTGGAAAAAACCTTTACAAAAATGGATTGTAAGTAAGAGTTAATACTTTTTAAGATACTCCGTTCTTTTTATAAATCTTTTAACATATTTGGCAGGGATTGAACTAGCTTTCCGGGGTCTGGGTCTTTTCTGGGTTTATTTTGTTCATTCTTCTACTATGACAAATTTAAGCATTTCTTTGGACGTTATTACGTTTTCTCTGATTATTCACTCGAGTACATCCCCCAAATGCTGCATTGTGCTTAGGTCTGGGGACTAGGATGGCTTACGGAATTGGTTTGGGACATGGCAGAACAGCCATGGCTTCAAACTGACTTAATAATGTTAGCCATTGCTTGGTTCTTTTATCCCACTAAAAATAAAAATCATCACTCACCGTAAGTTTCTTGGCATATGTCCTGATATTTTACTTCAATAAGTTTAAGTAATCAATTTTGTACATTGTTGATTCAATAAGTTCCAAATAACCAACCAACAGGCTTCCTATTGCACCCCCAAACATTGCGCCTCCTCCGTGCTTGTTAGTCGAAAAGAGATTCTCTTAAGATCTGTGTAGAAATTTTTGCGGGTATATTTTTGTCCCTTTTGTTGCGAAAATACAAAATTACTTTCAGTTGAATACATTACATTTTTCCAATCATTATATGTCATTTTTAGATATTTTTTGGCAAAGGTCATTTTCTTAGCTCTGTTCACTCGAGAGATGAATGGTTTCTTGAGTGTAACTCGGCCATGATAGTCATCATTTTTCAGTTATCTTCAAGTTGTGGTTGAAGTCACTTTTTTGCAATATCTCATCAACACTTTTAGCTATTTGTGAAGCTTATGATCTTGAATCTATTTTTACAGAGCGGATAACAAAGCAAGATTTTTGAGGGAACACTGCAGACGGGCGGCCAGGTTTTGGCTTGGACGTTAAAGTTTTAGTTGGTTTGTAGATTATGAACACTTTTTGAATGAATAAATGTCTCCTATTAGCAGTTTCAGCCAAATGATTTGAGAGATTTTTCTATTTTAAAGATTTAAGATTATCTTTCTTTCAGTAATACGTCGATCTTTTTTCTATCAACTACCATGGAATCACCCAAGCATTCAAAAATCTCATCCAAATAAACAATTATGGAAACTGATAATTACTTGAAATGACGACTTGGTGTAATTATATCATAATAAAAAGTATTTAAAAGCTCTATTTTGTAAATGTGCACAGCTTTTTGGCGGGTGGTGGTTGGTGATTGTTTGGTGGTCATTCTTGATTTTTAGTGTAGAGGGGGATTTTGTTGTTTTTGTTTGAATAACGAAATGTCGAAGAATCTCTAAGAGGTATGTTGATTTTCTAAAACGACATTGCAATAGTAATCATAGCACAAACACGTAAGATGATTGCTTGTACGCAGACTTTCGGAGGCAAGTGTATATTATGCACCTACAAAATTAATTTAATAAATAAAACATTTAAAATAAATAAATAGAAAAAAGTGTCGTATAACACGGTTTCGAAATCGCACTGAACAAATTAACCGTGTTATAAGAGGGATGACTGTATATATTGTGCATACAGAACTGATTAAAGGCATAAACTTATATATAACATTTGCGAGCAACTTAAATCATCGTACTTTTTTTTTTGAAAAAAATTACAGTTGAGTCACGTGATAGAATTCTGATTTCTCTTAAGATCCTTTGTGTAGCGAGTTGATGTACTTTGGTTATATCGAGGCCCCTATTACTTGATTCAAAACGAGGAAGTCTACATCCAGTGTTTCTAAGGGACGAACAATCCATCCACTGAAATTGTTACATAAGATGAAATATAACCAAAGAAAAGCCAGAGAGAAAGTTTTCATTTAACATACGAAAAATCCCTTAAAATAGTGTTCCTTTTCCGATATCAAGGAGGTCCGCTGTGCATAGCAGCTGTAATAAATGTGTGTTGAGACTTTTAAGTCCTCAAATTAGCCCAGTGTGGAAATCAGCAGAGTATCAACTCAAGTGCTCAAAATGCTTAAACCACTGAAAAACACGTGCACACGATAAACCTTCATTACCATATACTTCTTTCAATAAATATAAGTTTCAGTAGCGGGTTTTTTTAAGTTCCATGTGAAATTTATCAACGATTACACTTATCATTTTTCCGGAATAACAAAAAAAAAAACCCTTAATAAGCAAACATTTACAGAATTTAATGTTTACAGAAACAAGAGTCGCTGCATTCGGAAGGGATAGAAGACTTCACACTGAATAGCTATAAGTCACTGGAGTTTGTCGCAGGCTTACTTTTTCTATTGCAGTAACGACAGTCTCGTTATTAAATAACCGCCCACCTTGTGTATCTCTCACGCCAATAACCCTCGTGCGCATCTTTCAAAGGGCAAAAGAAATAAGAAAAATCAAATATACATTAAAGATTACGATGACTTCTCGAACAAATTTAGGAACTTCCTTCTACACTGACGTCGACTTAATCTCTGAGCAGAATCTGAAACAAGAGGGAGAATAGGGGAAAACACACATTTTTTATGGGGGTGGTTCCAGTGAAAGAAATGGAGGTGTTTCCGACACGCCTAAGCCAAATCATTTTTATGAATACTTATTCTCATATTTAGATTTTATCAATATAAAATTAGAAAAAAAAAATGACTGAAGATGAAAAATAAGGAAATACAGTTGTTGACTGCAGATTTTTTTAAGTAGAAAAATAAATGCTTACAAATAACTGAGTGTGTAGGGGGGGGGGATTAGAGGACCGATTTGTAGCTCTAAGTCCCTGTAGGGGAACTTATATACCATGGCCATTCCGCCAATCCCCTTGTGTTGCTTAGTAGTGCGATATTAATATGAACCATCAACGCATAATTCCAGAAGTTACTTTGTCAACAACATCATCTCTAATATTTAATCAAATTACAAAAAGTTGCGATCTAGATCTAGGACACGCTCTTTCATATTCAGGTTATGAATACGTCTACAATTTAACTCAACACGCTTTTTTTAACAGAAAAACCTGTCGCGTCAAATAGATGTAGCTGTATATTTTGTTATGCATATATGTTCCCCTATAATCAGTCCACCCAAAATCACAGAGTTTGCTTTTAATTTTTATGCATTGTTTTTCACAGCAGGTGGTGAAGCACTTTTTTTGGATGCACCAACTAAAACACATGCATATAAATCGATCCAAGGGAACCAGGTGTTTTTACGGCGCATTTTTCAGATATTATCTTCACCGAGATTCACTTTCTTAAAACTCGTTTTTTTTATTAATAATTGGTTTTATAATAATAATTGTGTTTGGTTTTATTATTAATTATCTGCATTTCATATTTTATGTTTCCAAAGATGAAACTTAATATACTTCCTCACTCCTTCATTCACCACAACACAGAAATTTTATTCAGCTGTGCATGTTCTCAGAAACAATCTCGTAACATTTTCAAAACTGCATTGCCAATTGATTGAACAATTTAATTGAAATTTAACATCACGAGACAGAATGCCATCTGTCCATGGATTTTATCACAGACTCTCAAAGATTTCTTAGATGCATCTAACTTCTTTTCAAAATTGTTTTATTAATACCTTACTAAGAAGCTACGCGAAGGCTGTTAACGACGGTAATTTTGAAACTCGATCAAGTGATGGGGATGTGAAACCTAAGGTGGCACCCAATTCTCCAAACATTTGCCAATGGATGGACTTTGAGTCTTTAATCTATGTAACTCGCATCAGTGGTTAAGTGACAACATAAGTGGTCTCGAACCCGCGACTCAGCAACTCAGACACGAATTTGCTTACATGACCACTCAACTACTGAGGTCACAAAACTTTTATAAAAGCATTAAGACTGATGAATATTTTTAAATAGTTTTTGTCCAAGAAAAAAAATCGCTATAGCAACACTCTGGAAAAGTTAAATATAATTTTAATGCATTCATTCAATATTTTATTTGCAAAAGAAAAATTATGGAAATTTCTTTACGATATTTGGTGTAGAGAGGTTCAGTTTTCTTCTAACATTTTCAGCATCCCATGTATTGCATTGTTTTATACTCTTTATTTCCTTATTAAACTAATTCAGTGGGATGGTTTTTAATTATTATTAACAAAAATACACTTAAAAGTATACTATGGGAAAAGAAGTTTCATAAACTATACCGTAAAAGTAAAATTTATCGTTTTAAAAGTTCATAATAATTCCAAGGATTATTTACGTTCTATATCGGCTAAATTCTAAAAATCGCTTATTCGTTATAATATTACTGAATCTCAAACCATTCACTTTAATTGAAAATATAATTCAAACCCTTAAAATGTCTGTGGAACACATTGTGCGCGTTTGCGTTTAAAACCCTAACGTTGTGTGTTAACCATGAAACTAAACCTACATAAGCAAGAAAGAAACGAATTATGTCAATTTTCGCCATAGATGAATCTTTAGAATTTGATGTCAGATCACAAGCAGTCCATTTTATTTAAATAGAAAGGCATTGGAGACAATGATTCTAATCACTTCAAAATAACAGGCGAAATAATAATACGAAATAATACGCAATAGAGATAAAAGGTCAAAATTAAGTAAAGCATAAACACACACAATGGAGACTAGAATACAGATTACGCATTCAGTGAAAGAGAATCCCACTTATTCCCCAGACACATCAACATCAGTTCGTCTACTATTTGTATCACTGGAGATGCGCGGTGAACAGTTTAATGATGAACAATTGAAAAGAGAGAAGAGTCGACATTTTTTAAAAACTAAAATAAGTACTTTTGTATAAAAAAAATGGAATTAATAGATTAAATTCTCATTTCCCTCTGTTTTGTTTTTAAAAAACACCATTTCTCTTTTTTTTTCTTTCTATGCTGTAAAACTGTAGAACTACCTTGTTTACCTGATATAAGTGCAAATTGTGGGAAATAAATACATTTATCAACAAATTTTGTTGTTGTTATTGTTACTTTTTTTTAGAAGTGTCGGGTTCTGGGGCATCACTTTTCTGAGAGGGGCTTCATGCTAAGGGGCGCAAGCCCTATCAATGAGGCACTCACAATGATTTTTCAATATGGAGACGCGCCCGCGTATTAGTGAGCGAGCGGGCTGATGTGTGAGTGGACCCATAACCATCACTCCGTATCAGTCAACTTCCCACACATCATAAAAAACATGTTTCGCTTCATCCCCTCAACAACCGCGTGAGAAATAGTTTCTGCACATAAAGCCCTTTTCTACTCGACACTTTTTCAAAGGATGAGCAACAGTTTTTTTTTAGGGGAGGCATGATCACTTTCAATACAAATTGAAATTCACAATAAAAATCAAATATCAGGTTTTGGGGAGATGATCACTTTGAATAGATTACACGATTGGCAATACATAGAAATATTTCAGTAGCTATTAGCATTATAGTAATACGTAGCACATAGGCAGGAACGGCCATCTGGAAAAGGAAGGGGGTTGCAGCGTCTGCTATCTACACGGCCCTTAATTGAGTGGCCCCCAACAAGATCAAGAACTAAAATAATATACTCTTGCACATGAAAACTAGACAATATTCCTATTGTTGTTAGTATGCCGAAAAGTGCATTTCATAATAAATATTACAAATACAGATCTCTGCATTTCGACAATCTTCTAAAAAATTATTGATGACGCCAGTGTTAAGTTTTTGCTTTTTGATTCAGGAAACACTATAACGATCCTCATCAAAACTTGCCTTTTTAGTAAAAAATATCACTACCCTATAGACCACATTGAGAAATCTATATATAAACAATACAAATTCCTAGTATTTTTCTCAAGGTAATTTTAAGTACCACGTTGGTAACCGCTCCCAAAACTTTAAGAAAAAATGAGCAAGATATATTTACCCTTTATGGAAACTTTTAAGTGCTTGCTGTCATGTCCATTTTTGAGTCACAGGGACACTAGGAAATAGCTGGCTCAACAGAAAAATTAATAGCCGGAAGCTAAGTGACAATTTCAATTGACTGATAATATCTTTAGGTAGGTTTTACATGAGACAACTTCATGCCAGTCAACTCGTTTTCTGTTTCCGCTACTCTAGTGTAAAGAGAGGAGAGAAATCATTTTTCGCCCGTGGGCACAAAGTTGACAGAAAAGAGAGTTCCAGGCTCTTTGGTGCAATTATTTCATTAAAAAAGGAATAAAAGCTTTCTCAATTTTCAATACACAAGGAGCCTCGTGTGAAGAGTGTAGCTTCCACACAATATCATTTCAGTTTAATCAATTAGTGGAGAAGAGAACATTGTTTTCGAGAGTTGAAGAAAATTGCACACCAGGAAGTACCTACTAGCTTAACACGTGTAAAGATATCCGGGTGATTTTTATTCAAAACTAACTCCCGACTAAGCAGCACAAGTTAATTCGTGTGAAAGAACCTTTAGAAAAGAGTAGCAATTTAGTGAAATCCCCCCCCCCATCCGTGTAAGTGGGATAAGAAAAAACAAATAAGCGTAGGACACAATACAGAACTCTCGTGGAAAGGAAGGCATCTTCATTTGAGTAGGTTTGAGACATCGTTCAGAGTTGGATGTCATTGATCGAGGATCAGACGAGTCACAGAAGTCGTGGATGGGATTGTGCCCAAACAGTTGACTTGAAATCATCAGCCATCTTCTCTTTTCTACGTCTAATGTACTATTTTTTGTGTGCCTCTGCTTATGTTAAGTTGTTCAAACAAAAAGTAAAACGAAGATGAGTTAAATGAGTAACTCCCAGTAAAGGCATACTGCACCCCTTCTTCCTCTGTCACGACTGTGATACAAAGAAAAGATGAAGAAATTTAACCGGAGCAATTCACAGTTTTGAAACAATACCAGATTATTTGTTTGACGCATACAGGGTGATTATAATTAAGTCCTATATTTAAAATGCTGTTAATAAAAACCACTGGTCAGAAAGACTTCAATTTTTTTGTGTGTGTGTAATGGGGCTGCAGATTGGTAAACTACAAATTTGAACTGAATATACTTGAACGGGGAAGCAGTGTGGAATAAGAAAAATTTTTCTAAGGTTGTCAATAGATGGTGATGAAAGAATCAAAGTGGAACTCCTTCGAACATTGTAAAGTGGCCGCGGTAGCCCAGTGGTCATGGTAACGGACTTGTGGCCGGCGTGTCATAAGTTGAAGCCGCCGTGTAGTTGGGGGGCGATGCACGTTCAATCTATTGAAGCTCAAACGTCCCCCCGTTGGTGTGGTGTGGAAGTTAGGAGAGGGGGTGCCATCTCAGGTGTCGTTATCGTCACTTTTACCATGGTTCAAAATTACGAGGTCCGTCGCCAAAAGCCCTCGAGTATATATATAGCTGAATAAGGCGACGTTAATATTCACTCACTCCTAGTCCACACATGGAAATTTGAATAATAGGGTGCCGGATCAGGCATCATCACTCGTTGGAGTGACAAGGTCCAATGCCAATAAAATTCATGCAGCATCAAAGTAGGACGTTATTAAAGAAGAAAATTAAAAATTAAACCGATTTAATACGTCACTCTAGAGAACTCCTACAACAAAATCCTTTCATCTTTCAGAGTGTTACTCTTCCTAAGGATGTATATCATGTTAAAAAGATATGTCTAGAAAACAGCAAGAGGCCATGTTCGGGATCCGCATTCAGTTAAGTATGAGAGAGAGGGTCTCAAGACACTTTATGCTCTTGGACACCGACACCCTCGAGTGACACAACGCATGCATCGCGATCACTCAAGCGCTCGTTACAATTACTCCAGTCCCTCCCTACGTCCGTTATTTACTTTTACAGCCTCGAAGAATCTTCGGGAATGTCTCAAGAAAGAAAAGTTGACGGACAGAGACAATGCGATCGGGGCGGGGCGAGAGGACTGATGGTCTTGTCCGCATTTCAGCGCGTGACAAATGGTGCCGTTTCGCGCAAGGGATGACATCGCCACTCGGGTCATGGTTTCTCGGTGAACATATCTTTTTATAGAGCACTTTAAGGAGGGGTAAAAGGTCTCGGTACAAGATGCGAGATACCGTTAGATGGATTATTGCGATGGGGAGGCTATAACAAGTTGTCGAGATGGACACCAGATCATGGGAATCTGAAGGACAATCCATTATCGCACACAACCACATCTCAATTTATGCTTTGGGTTGTTGGCTTTATTTAATGACTCCCACACACGGTAACAATGGTTACTTTTGCTGGAATTTTCACTGGCTTTTTTATAGAATCATGCAAGAATTTCTGAAAGTAACTGTTTTTGCTTCCATATGTATAATATTTAATTGCATTCAACTGTTTTCGCCTTAAACCTGGGGTATTCAATCTTTTAGATGGAACCGCAGCCACCTACCTGGTATAGAGCTAAGTGACGCTGACTACTGAGCCGTAGGGACCTGGGTTTGCATACCGGAGAAGGCATGGGTGTTGGCAAATGTATAGTGCCAAATGTATAGAAACAGACAACGGCGATCATATGATAATACAGTACTACCACTTTTGCCAGTTGTCATGCAAAAATTAAACGTTTTTTCGAAGAATCTGGAAGGTAATAAATTTTTTTTTTTAACATTTATAAACCCCGTGCACCACCGAACGTATAACACGGGGGTAAACAACACAGACAGAAGAAAGGATTACAACACAAACATCCATGCCTTCTCCGGGATTCGAACCCAGTCGGTAATAACATTTGACCATTAAAATTATCTGGATCATGATCTTACTCAGAGTCGAGAACAAAACGAGGCCCCACCGAGGGTGAGACCTTGGGCCAGGGCCTAGTTGGCCCATGCCTTAAGACGTCCCTACTGATGTTACCGTCGATCGGGTGGGAAAAGCAACAGCAACATGTGACCGTGGCTGTCAAAAGGTCCCAATCGCGAATTCGTGACCAGCGTTACTTCGGTCTGAAAGTTTTGCAGTTCGAGTAATCATAGGTTCGAATCCTCTATGTGTGTGTGGAGCCATTAAAGATAAACCACGTAGGTTAAATATGTGGCTGATGCAAGGGTAATCTGTCGAGTATCCTCACGTTAACATGATGTGGAAGTTTCGAGAGTGAGACCCGTGCTGAGGAGTTGTCCTCGTCACCTGACGGTGATTCAAAATGACAAGGTTCTTCGGCAATAGCTCTTGTTGTGGTTCATATAATGATGTTAAAAAACAAATAAATGGCGTAATGCATGTATTACGTTAATGTAAACTCTTAGATGGATTCACCGACCCCCGAGAAAAGTCGCCATACCGTGCATTTGATCCTCAAACTCAAAATACCTGTAGACCTCAAAATATAATATTCATACATATTATTTACAAATTATCTATTCTATAAAAGCTAGGATCTGAAATGGACACCAGGTGGACTTTAAGACCTTATCTACTGTAAAATATATGTATCAACACACACACACACACACAAAATCAGCTGGAGTTTTTCAGAATTGCTTGTGTGTGTTTTTGGGTGATCAAGGTATACTTTTCTCCCCTTGCTTATTTTCTTTCATCTTCTCTTATAAGAATATATATTATGAGTGCGCTTTTCCGTGTATGAACTACGATTACACTTACGTTTATTATTAACTATAAGAAACACAATGAATAATTGCCTAAGGTCTCGTGAATGAACTAGTAACACAAAAATGTTCTATTTAAATGTTTTATATAAGTTTTTTGAGAAAATATATACCTCAAAACATTTATATTCATTGCAGCATTATATGCCACTTGATTTTAATTCTCCGTTTGTCTATATTTGTTCTTAAATATGGCACAATGCATGAAATATGTCTTTTTAAATAAAAATGCCATTTTTTATCCAAAATCATAACTTTAAAAAAAAGGGAAAGAATTTGTTTATTTTTCCTTTTTAGTCGCCTTAAGCTCCATCAAAGAGTGAGTGGCCATGGAAGCCGAATGGTTATAATAGCGATCTAATGGTAAACTTGGATTCTGTCGAATCGAGAGTTAGTCTTGGTGCCATACTAAAGGTCGTGCCGTGATGCACATTAATTCAATTGATACTCAAAGTCCTGACAGTGGTGGGAGCAGTAGCGCACACGAAAATTTTTCAGGGTAGTGGGTCCATGATCGAAAGTTCCCCAACTCGTATCATACCTCAAGACAACACCAATTGATTCTTCTGATTTTATCGATTTTGTTAACAAAAACAGTAAAAATAAATTATTGATTAATAATAAACATTAATTTATAAAATGATTTATTAATTTCAAGAACTTCATTAAATTTTACGTTATATATGAATAGGATTATTATCATCGTAAAAAAAGAGCTTTGGGGGGTGGACCCCTCGGACATCCCCTTGTGTGTGCTACTGGTGTTGAGTATTTTCGTCGCACAGTAAAGCTACACAAGGGCTATTGGTGATGGACCTCGTCATTTTGAGCTATGGTCAAGTGACGAGGACGATATCTCAGCTGGCACTCTCATCTCCTAACTTCTACACCCCACCCAACTTGAGGAGGTTTGAGCCTCAACATATTTAATGAGCAAAGGCTTCTCTACACGGCGGGTCTTCAGCGGCACTAGACTCGAACTCAGAACTCATGACACACCGGTCACAGGACCACTACTAGGCTACCACTGCCACAGGTGTGGTGTGGAAGTTTGAGGAGTGGGCTGCTACTAATCTTGACCAAAATTCAAAATTGTGGCGTTCGTCGTCAATAGCTCAGGCGTAGTTTTAACATGCGACGTTAGTACAAATTAAATTTTTCATAATTAAGCAGAATTTGGCATAGTAAAAAATTAAATGGCAGCAAATAATGAAACAAATTTACCATGAATCGAATTTATGCAATCAAAATATAATCATATCAGAGAATTACCAGTACAAATTTAAATTTACCCCTCTTCTCGTGATAATTACCCTCGCTCTTAAAAAACAGATTACAACCGCCTTCCAATTCCCATTCACTTAAATCAGCCGATCTTGACTTTTAAAAAAAAAAAAAAACTTCGATAATCTCATCCACATTAACTTCTGATGCTTCTTTAATTCGTCTTCAGGAACTGCCATAAAGTAGGGGGTGTTAGTTCACCGGCGTTTTTATTCCCGGCATATTGGCAATGCAGCGGGAATAAACACGTGCTGTGACCTCCGGCATCGATTGGAGTACATTCCCCTCCCCTCCTCTTCCATTCGTTGCCTTAGAAACGCTCCAACAAAAAGAAAGAAAAAAAGGGCCCATAATGCGTGGGAAGTTGCCTTATTTCATGTTCGTACATCTTCCAAACAAACACTCCTACAAATATAGAATAGGAAATATTAACTCCGCAGTATACACCGTCGGATTCAGGGATGTGCACGTATTGATTTTAAAAGCAATACAATGCAATTAATGCTGCAGTACAATACTAAAACAATTGCAGTTATGAAGTAATATAAGTGTTTCTGGGAATCGATTGAAAATAAAAATCGTATTTTGAAGTTACACCAGGGCTATTAGCGACGGATCTCATGATTTTAGAGTCACTATCAAGTGACGTGGAGACACTCGAAACTACTTTACCACTCCAAAGTGAGGATTTTGACAGATTTAACGTGCATCACACCGTCTAAAACAGTGCTCCTAACCTTTTTCGCCACGGTTGGGTCAATGATAATTTTTCCGCGCCCACTAAGAGGGCGGGGACGTTGATTGTTTATACCACGGGTGGGCATTACGTTTATCGCGATCGACCGCCAAGACATTTTGGGATGACCGCTTGAAGATTTTAGAGCATTTAGTAATAATATACGGAAAATTCAAGATTGGCTGACAGTACACAGACTAAGTCTTCTACTGCTATAACAACGCAAACTAACTTCAGATAAAATGTTTTATTTGCTAATGTATGTTAAATTGTTTCATAATAAATGCATCATTTGATATAATTATATTTGGGGCTATTATTTAAGTTCGTATCTTGTGTTTTGTTTTAACGTGGTTTTAAAAGTGTTTTTTTTTTTATTTTAATTCTAAAGGGAGTCCATATATTCCGTATTTTTCTTAAGTTATAATAACCTTTTCCTTACCTCACCTCACCTACAACCTTGGACAGGGACGCACACAAGAAAATTTCAAGGGAGAGGGGGGGGTCGAGGGAGGTCTACCTTCCCGTATCACACCCCAATTACGTGACCAAACATTTTTTTTTATTTTGTCGATGTTGGGAACAAAAAAACAGCAAATAATAAATTACTGAAACATAATTAACATTAATAAAAAAACTACTAACAACAAATACTTGATTACATTTTACGTACTATATAAATGGGACTATAATGAATCAGAAAAAAAAATTAAGGGCTATGAGGAACGACCCAGACCCTTCCCTCACCCTTCTGTGCGCCACTAACACTAGGTGGACCGTAACACCCTGTAAAAATTGGGGGCCCTGTAAGATGGGGAGGGGGCACTGCTCTAAGTGACGGGCCGTCAGTGGCACCAGGATTCCAACCCACGACGACAGAAACAACGCTTACGACAGTTTCATTACTAGCTTTCGAATGCTGCTAATGGAAAATGTCAGATGGAAAAGGGAAAAATAAATTTGAACTGGGACACGTCCACTAATTCAATTAAAAAAAATAAGAGGAAAGCAATCAGTCTAAATATTTTTGTTCTCCAATTGGGAGACCTTTCACAGATAAGGAAGTGCTTCGCTTGATTTAGTAGCTGAAGTTATCTTCATTACGAGCAATCCATGAAATAGAGATTTATAACGTCCACTTCTTGGAAGTATTTCATTGTATAACATAAAGCGCATATCTTGATGTCTCATAACAGTAATTTAGTGCAGGAAAAACATTCGTGCCTCTTTCGCCTTAATCTTGTCCGTAAATTTCTCTGGAGGAAATATTTAAAAGTAATATACGCAAATAATTGTAATATGTGTAACAGACCCACAGAATGAATTCTGACACTAGTTTCGCTGCATGGATCTTTTTTCTGGGGAATCCTCCTCAAGACTTCTGCATTTTAAACTCAAAACATGTCTTTCAGACGGAGATCTCCGCAATTGGGTAGCATCTAAAATAATGTTAGAATTCATATCTATATCAACAATCTCTCTTCAATATATCCCTCCCTCCATAGTTTAGCAAACACACAATTCTCGCTCTTTCTATTTAAATTTAATTAAAAGTGAAATCTCTCGATATCGATATTTTTATGACACTTTGAGTCAAAGCACATGATGCAAATTATTAAAACAACATTGCAGACTGCTGTACTAAACTTGCCACTTCAGATTGCGAAGTTCCCATCCTTCGCTACTACGGCTTAAAAATTTCAAAGAATAAGCTCATTGAAGACTGGGTACTTTTGAACTAATTATAACACCGGCCTACTTACTGACCCCTAAACTAATATTAATTCTTACTCTAGGCAAATTGTTCAGTTTCTAACTAACCATGGCCGTTCCTACACTGTATTGCATAGTGCATAGATTGATTTTAGTTACATAGATTTAAATTAAAATCTAGACCCAATTATCTTTATGGTTGTACTTGCGAGGCGGATTACCCTTGCACTTTCACACAAAGTTATCATCTTACTAAAAAAATCCACCGATATATCCAGTAATTATGGTTTAGGTCTTTATTTAAAATCGAGATATTCATGTGGGAAGTTAATTGCTTGTTTTAAAGTAGCAAATATACGACAAAATTCAAAGAAGTTTGCGACCATGACTATTTGGCTACTATGACCATGAAACACTCTCATAATTTTCTCGGAAACTTTCTTTAAAATCAGGGCCGATCCTAGGGTGTCGGCCGCCCGTGTGCAAGGACCTAATGTGCCGCCCCTCAAGAGAATTTTTCATATTTTGACAAACATTTATGTATTTAATTACTTATTGTAATACTTAATATTTACTTACTTAAATACAAATATATATATATATATATATATATATATATATATATATATATTTAATATTTACATATTTACTTACGTATATATGTTAATTACTTATTGCAGTACTTATATATTTAATTATTTATTACGATACTTACATATTTAATTGCTTAATACAATACTTATACATATAACTATTTATTTAATACTTATGCATTACGGTTATAAACTCATTTACCTGTATAAGAGTAAAAAGTAAAACATTAATATAAAAATGCAAATAAAATTTGAAGAGCAAAACTTTATTTTTTGGTCAGCTAATGGGTTATGTCGCGACAAAATAATAAACCAGCAAAAATATTACCTTTAAAAAAATAGACATTTTATAATTAGAAAAGCAAAACACAACAGAATTTAGTCAGGAAATATCATTTAATAAAAAAGTACTAAGGCATACAATTCGTGAAACGAAATGTATGCAAACCAGTCCTTTTACAAAGACTATTTAATAATTAATTATAAAATAACTTTTCTGGCTTTCTGAGAAACAAATTTGTCAATAATTTTAGTGAAATCATTTTTTTCAGAGATTTCGGATTCAATAGAGAATGTGTCCATATCTGAAAGACTTTCTTGTGTAGTAATTCCTAAAAACTCCAAAAAAAATAATTCTAAACTATATAACTTAACATCAGTAATGCTTATGCATCTAATAACAAACTTTATTTGTTCTGTGTGATTAATATTTGGTGTAGAGTCAAGAATTATAGTGTAATATTTTGCTTTTTTGACAATGCGTGTTATCTCATTAAGAATAGATTGGGCTAAAATAGTAATTATTTCATTTTGAAAATGCTGCCTAAGTAATGTGGCATACGTGTTTTGTTATTTTTGAATTTACTGACTTTATTAAGGTGTTCTAAATTAACTGAATCAAATTCAGTCAATGTCTAAACTGTCTGTAAATACTTACCATTATTTCAAATTCGTACTAGTTCTTCTAAATGCCAATTTTGACTTGCTAAAAAATTATACTTCAGCAATCATTCTTTCAATGATGGCATGTCATTGCTTTTTTCTTTCGAATGTACACATTTTGTTGTTCCGCGTCAATAGTACAATTTTTTTCCAGCCTTTTCTTTAATTCGCACCACGATCTTAATAAAATAATAATAAAATGCATTATGTTTCTCATTCCAATAGAATTTTGTCATTTAGCTTCCTGCAAAAATGCCATTTCGGGATATTTTCGATAACATTTAGATATTAACACATGAAGTCTTATTTTAAAATAAATTTTTTTTTCTACTGAATTTCTCTTACTTTAAATTTTAAAAAGTAAACAATAAAATAACTAACCTATTATGGACCAAATTCACAAGCTTTAAATATTCCGAAAGAATTTTTAAGAAATGTCTTTTTGACATTTCGATCAGCAATAACACAATTACTTATCGAATATATTTATTATTGCAACATAATATTACTAAATTTCTCTTGATGTATAAAAAAGGAGAGAGAAAAAATATCTAAAAACACATGTGTTGGTTAACATGGTGATTCAGAAAAATGATTTATAATTGTAATCAGAAAAAATAAATGAATAAAAATTTACAACAAACAAGACAAATGAACCGCATTTTTTTTTAAATATTGGGAACTATAATGAAGGATGTGCATATCTCGTTCTGAAAGTGGAAGCTGTCTTATCAAAAAAATAATTAGCATCAATTAATATTATTTCGATTTAATCCAAAGATGAAATTTTACAAACCATGTACTCTTAACTATAGTAATGGATATGTATATACAAAATAATTTCATTGACATTAAAATTATATAGCTAGTTTTCTTTTAATTCAGTAATCCTTTCAGTTAAAATCATTATGCACTTTGGTGAATTTATTTATTACAATATATATATATATATATATATAACGAAAGAGATTTTTTAAAACTTAATATATTATTTTTATATAGTTCGTTTTTTCACGAAGGTAAATACAATGAAATATTCCGTAATAATTTATCTTAATAGGGTGAAAATATAATAGTACCTTCCATAGGAAATCTTGTGTTTGATACAATATGTCCTAGAACCAGAAATTTAAATCCGCCAAACCAGACATTAGGAATTTTATCATTTAATGCTAAGCAAATTAGTTTAATTATAAATTCAAGTCGTATTAATCTTTAAATAAATGTTACACAAATAAATACTGAAGTCACGGGTTTTTTTAAATTTGAAGTTCATGAAAAATGAAAATTCTTTTTTGAAAAAGTTTAATTACAGTATAAATGTTTGAAATGAGTAAAATAAAATCTTGTACTTACAGAAAATTTATTTGTACGGATCTTTTTGAAAGCCTGTACGTTGTGCCCCCCTAAGCTATCATTTTTATTTCTTACGTAACCCCCCCCAAAAAAAAAACGCGCCCCCACGAGTTACAATCGCTTTTTTACGACTAGCTTACGCTCGTATATATTCTGTTTTGTCTCTAAATCAAAGCATGGAACAGACAACGTAGCATTTTTTTTATTTCTCTGTTCCTTTCCTCTGTTAAATTGCATTGATTTATTAGGAGAGAACTTTATTTAATTTATTTGAAGAAAAACGCAAACTTCTCTTTGAAATCCTAAGATTTTACAAAAAGAAATAAGAAATTGTTTTCATTGTCACTTGAATAAAATATCCCTTAACCCCTTGCCTCCGCTCCCGCCAAATTCACGGAGTGAAATTTCCTTCTCTATTCCTCGTGCCCGTGATATTTCCGGGCTGGAGTGTTGAAAAGTAACTTGTCATAAAAGCTTGAAACAATCTATTTCTCAAGCCCGGAATATTATTTTTTTCTTAATCTATACACCAGATGGCAGCACCAGATTATTTTTAACGTGTTTAGCGATAATTATTTATTTTTAAATAATATCAGCACAACAAACATATATATTAGCTATACGGTTTTTTAATCTTAGGTCAAGTACTCAGCTGAGCTCTTCGTAGAAACACGTGGGTAAAAATTCTGGAGAAAAAAACAGATAAAAAAAATGTATATATTTTTTTTAATATTGTAGACATTATACAGTCAATCGGATTGTACTTTTAGTATTTTTTTTTGTTTTTGTCACTGGCTACAGTAAAAATACCAGAGCAGTAGACATTGTAGACCAATATATTGGAGATTATTGAATAGCTCGAAAACGAGGTAAGAAGTACTATAAGAAAATATTTTTTTATTTGTTAGATCAAACTATTGTGAACTAGTACCTTATTTATAAAAAACATGGAGGCAAAAAATCACATTAGATATTCGCTTATCTTTAGTAGATGAACTTATTGAAAAGTATTCTATATCAGAAACCAATGGGAAAAAAAAAGAGGTCGGCCGAATCTGGAGAATAATCCCAACCATTTGATTAAAAGACATTTTATTAGACGTATACCTCTTATTGATAAGAAGAGGCAACCACACACACACACATCAAGAGAATGCAAAGATTGTTGTTCTAAAAGAGATGAAAACAATAAGAAATGCAGAAAGGAAACTCGGTATTACTGTCCAGTTTGTGGTTTTAGCCTTTATATTTAATATTTTGAAATTTATCTCACAAAAAAAATTACTAATGTTTATTTATATTATGCAAAAGTGTAATAAAATTCATTTATGTTTAAAACAGATGTTTTTTAAAATTTTCCTCTTTGCTGGAAAGCCAACATTCAGTGATTATAACCCTAAATGTTTGCTTTACTTAAAAAGTTAAATTTCGTATTTCAAGCTAAAAATTAATCCAAAAATTGAAAATGAATGCATATATTGAACATGTACTTAGTTTTATATAATTTTCTTAAATAAAAAATAGGCACTTTTAGGACCGTTTTCTTCAAAATTATCACACGGGCTTCACGAACCCGGGGTACCCTAGTGATCCTTCTCTATTTTCGACCCTCTTTCTTGTCATTCAATTCATTCTTTCTTTCACTTCCCGTATAGACCACAGATATTAAAACAAATGTTGGCGCAGTATAGCCGAAATCGGTTCTTGCGCCAATAAACCCCAAAATCACTCACTCACTCACTTCAAAATTATCCGATCGTTAAGGGGTTAATAAGAGGTAAATACACAAGATTCATATTCAAAGAGACCGGTAGCAACATTGTGTCTTATTCGAAGGCGTACCTTACAGGAGGAATCTGAATATTATTTTAAGTCTTATAAATGCAAATTAATTCGAAATTATAAGCACACTTACCTGCTGCTATTTCAAATGTGTAAAATGTAAGAAATTGAATTGTGCCGATTTCAGCTGGCCATTATTTTCGAAAACGAGTCCGTTGATGGTGGAGATCCCAAGTGTTTATTTTAACTTCAAATAACAACATTTAAGACGAAAATGAAAAATCTCCTGTGGCTCGATATCTTCCAAAATTTCTAATTGCCGCTCTGTCCCCTTTAAGTTAGCTGACACCGGACATCCAGTGGGTGGAAAGAATGTCCTTTGTGACCCACTCGGGATGGAAAGAAAGTTACAGAAGAAAATAAGAAAGATATATAATATATCAAACTTCATGATTTAAAGTACACAGATGACTTGAACCATTTAAGATTTCAATACATAAGAAAACTGACTTAAAACGTACACAGTACAGAGAATATGAAAATAAGATATATAAAATGAAATACCAGATTCAGATTGCTACGAGTAGATACAAATATATAACTGGAAATTGCAAAAAAGATAAAGCAAATAAATATTTAAAAATAAATTCTGTCAGAAAGCCAGTCAAATATGTAAGTGGATATGTTAAATGCAAGTAATTTTTTATAGAGATATTTATAAATTAGAAAAGTGAACAGTAACTTTTTAAAACATAATTTTTAATTCTACATAAAAGAAGAATTTTGAAGAACTGCAATTTGCCGAACGCTGTTCTAAACAAAATATTGTTTTGTGGACATTTGTCACTCTTAACGTAGTGATACCATGTACAAAAGATAATCGTTTGTACCTGTATCCGAGATCGGGGAATCATATGCTTTCTACATTAAAACCCCTCGCAGTGTAGTTTTTATTTTTTAGAAAAAAATATAGTCGTTATAAATTTTACTAGCAGTAGTCAGCATTTCAATTCAGTCTAAAATAAAATCCCAGGTATTTAAATAAGGTACCAAACTTCCAAAGTACAAAACATATTTTTATAACAATTTTTTCGTAAAAAAAAAGTATTTTTCAAATTCGGTCCAAATGTCGCCCCTAAAATTTGCCGCCTTGAACATTGGTCCAGTCCAGTGGTCCATTGGTCCAGTTTCCCCGGCCCTACCGTGTTTACTACTGCTAACATAGAGACAGTAGTAAACACGGTAGATTAGAGTGGATTAGATCATATGAAAGTACTTTCCAACTAGGAGTATACATGTAAGCGGGTAAATATATATAGATCAGGAGATTAGCTTTTGATTTGTGTTTTCTGTTATTTCTGTTTTTAGGGCTATGTTATGAATCGCTTGATTAACCTACCTGATTATATGGCATCTGGTTACAATTAGAACTTTAAAAAAAAACGCATAAAACGATTATTTTTTTTAACATAGTACTAAAGTACCATTAAGTTTCAACAGCATAAAATTTAATTTAAAACTTCTCTTACATTAATAGTACTATGTGAATATATTGAAGTGTTTTTCAAACAGGCTTTGTAATAAAAATAATTTACTCAATAGAAGCAGCAGGATTTTTTCTCTTTTAATTTTAATACCAAATAAAACCACAAGAAACTACCTTTTGATTGAGGTATAACTCACTAAAAAGGAAAACGAGCATTTTTTATAAGCTTCGTAAAATCATAGGCAAAAATCTCTTCTTTCCCCGATTTTGTTTTTTAGATTGTAAGGTTATTATTAAATTAAAAACTTTTAATTTACCCGAATTCATATTGAATTAACATTATTAACTTAACTGTATTAGATATTTTCATGAAGCAACTTTCGCAAAAATCCTTTTTGAGACACCTTTATTAAGCATCGATCCACAGTGCGCTGCCAATGTCACTATTAAACAGAGAAAAAAAACCCTCTTTTAATGTGGTATTGTCGGATCTAACGCGAATTTGCTATCAGATGAAGGATGTTTGTGAATAGACATTTATGAACAATCAACCAACACATTATGCACTAACACTCTATTTTTCTTAAACTATGCTGCATTATCGGGATTTTATTTTTCATTAACTATTCAAAATTAGGTATATTTGTTCGATTTATTGTGTTTTATTTTGAGAAATTTGTAAAATATTTTAAATTGATTGAACCATATACAGCCTGCGGCCGCCCTTGGCTTGGCCGCCCACGTGCGGTGCACGCGCTGCACACCTGCTAGGATCGGCCCTGTTTAAAATTAATGAAAGAAATACGGCAAAAAAAAAAAAAACTGATTTCATTCTCTATTTTTCATTTGTGAAATATTACTATCTTTTTTCGGTAACAAATCATCTGCATTAAGCATAAGTATTATTCTATTTCAGAAGATTTAAAGCAATCTCTCCCCCCCCCCCCCAAAAAAAATCATTCTAAAATTCTGTTACGATAGGTATTTCACATCTTTCATGGAACTTATCTTTTTCCCACTTATCGCTTTCTACTTCACTTATCTTGTCTTCCTCTGTTGCATTCGTTTCCATATTATCATCACTAGGGGTCGTCTGTTCTCCTCCACCAAATTCGACAACACCTGGAATAGCACGCCCCCCCCCCTCAGGCTCAAATCTCAATTTTGCAGGGAGGGGTACAGTAACAGACGGTAGGAGGAGGAAAATCAGCAGATGTTGAGCAGAACAAAAGTTATTTTTCTTTCACACTGTCATTTTTGGTGGCAGATGAAGGGAGGGTGGATCCTTTTATTCTATTTTTGGTGAATTTTTAGATCCGATAAATGGCAACGTTGTTTCGAATTACAGAAGAGCAACAGTTTGATTGAAAGATCCCTGGAGGCTTTCGCGTGGAAGGGGGAAAAAGGCTAGTGCCCTTTAATTCAATTTTGTTTTCAAAGTACTTATTTAGCGCACTGTTGGGATTTGAACTGACTGGGTATGATGAGGACTATGTTCTTATTCTTCTCATCATCTAAAACTTTCCATACAACCCATCCTTTTAATAGATATTCATTCTACTGGCAAACGTTACATTAGCATAGCAATGTCCTTTTTTACATGTGCAATGAATACAGTAAGAACGTATTTGATTGGTTGGTCGATCATTAACTGTTATTAATGTAAACTGTTCAAAGCTGTACGAATGTTATTATCGATGATCCTTCTCCTTTTGAACCTCAGTTCTAAGGACAGGTGATTCACCTGAATTTGCAACGTGATGACTTTGAGCCTCGACAAATATGAGGTATATCATCTCTTCTGCAGGGCGAGTCCATAGTGATACCAGAACTAAATCACCGGCTATAAACTCTCGACCATAGCCGCTCAGCTACCATGAGCATATATTTTTGGTTGCATAGGTCAACAAAATAGTGAAATCTAAAGTCATCAATACGATGTTGTTACAATCAAATTAAGTAATCCATTTTATTGATTTTAAGGTATTCACAAATCTATTTCTTTCCCTTTTTAAACTGTTGAGTATAAGGCTTCCAAGTTTTTATTGCAATCGTTTATTGATTAAACTGAAAGGGGCACCTTGTATTAGGTTTTGAAGCAATGCCCTCTAGTTAGAAGTGTTCTTTACATTTCAACAAACACACTGACAGTCCGATACGTGACATTTAGGATAGGATGATACATCGCAGCAGTCATAATTTTAGAGAACCCAAACAATTCACCGACAAATATGTAGCTAAATGCTGCATTGCAGATTTTAATTATTTCCACTGTAAGAACTCACCCTCGTATCACAGAGTAGAGAAGAGGTGTAACCTTAAATCATTCCATAGCAAAGTGTGAGAGCTGAAACACAAAAATGCCTCTAATGCGTTTGCAACAGGGGCGTAGCAGCCTCCATATCACCTTTACGAATCATACGGGGCCACTAAGCTACAGGGATTCTGACATGTGTAAGCAAAAAATCGTAAAATATTAAGTGACCCCAAAAAAGGGCACCTCAAGAAATTTTTAATACAAGGTCCAATTAGGACTAGTTACGCCAATGGTTTACAAGGTCGTACATGTCAACGGATAGAATGAATCACACAGTTTATAAGCATCGTAGTCAAAAGCAACATCAAAGGTTTTGGGGTCCCCTCTTATAATTCTCGTCCTGTCAAGTGACGTGGACGAAATGTGAGCTGGCTTCACTGCCTAAACTTCCAGTTCATATCAACATGAGGGTCTTCAGTTTGGACAGATTTAACATCTCCCCCTTTACGCAGTGAGTTTTAAACGGGGGCGTAGCTACATATTGATACGGAGCCCTTAAACTCAGGAACGTCTAAAGACTTCTTGACGCCCTTATACAAATGTAGGCCCCACCTATGATCCGTAAAAGTAGACAGTGTTGTACAAAGAATAACCCGAAACAAATAAATGTGCATGGCTTACAATCGCACAGCCGGCTCGACTGATTTCCACCTTTGGAAATGATGACGCATGACGTACGCATGATGTACGCTAGTCCTGTACGTGGACGACGGTCATCGCATGAATCCAGTTCACACATTGTCCGATATTGCCAGTGTTTTGGAGAATACAACTGGAAATAACATTTTACCGTTGAAATTATTACAATTAGGATCTTATTAAGGCTGAATCGAGAACGAGAAGAGACCTCCAATGTAGCCGAGGCACTAGGCCTGGGCTCAGTTAGCCCATGCCTTAATACGTCCCTGCCTAAGTTACAGGGGCCTCAACATATGTAAGCAAAAAATTATAAAATGTCAAAAAGCCCTCAAGGAATTTTCATACCAGACCTACTCAAGAATGGCTACGCTAGTTGTCTTAAAGGACATCAAGACTTGGTAGAAACAACTTAAGGGGGGAATCCGGAGGCTACCACGGCCCCCTACATTTAGAATTGTTACAAATGAAATATGAAAAACGAAAGACAAATACCCCCCCCCGCGCCCCTCTCCCAATCTAATTGAACAATTTCCCCAATCTGCGACCATTTAACGACCATTTTCTCAGAGGCCACCACTCGTTCCTTTGGCAAAGCATAATCCAATGCGTGCTTTAAGTGTCCATTTCCTATTTACCACTCGATTGAAAATGGGAACTGGAAAAGCCGCCGTCTGCAAATCTCATTAAGGGACGATTTCCTGCAAATTAGCGATTCCTGTCACCCCTGACAAGTCCCCGAGGGGGAGATTGCTATCCCCTCCCTCACGCGCTCCGGCAATTCGATTTGAGAAAATGCAGAAATTGAGTCATCTGACAAACAAGATTACGAGGGAGAGCGTCGGTACAAATGGAGAAAGACACGGCGCAGCGCGGTTTCGGAAATTCTCTTTTCCTGTTCAACAAATGAATTGCCCCGCACACGCGCTTTCACTTTATTTCTTTTAAAATCATTAACTTCAAAGATTTCTTACACCTCGCCATCTAAACGCTTAAGACAAATTAAAGCACTGTCAACAAAGAAATTATAGTAGTTGTTTTGAGATCTACAGTTTAACAGCAAGTATTAAATGTAACGCTTTAAAAAAAGTTGAAATAGAAGCCCACTCTAGACATAAGGTATCCGAAGATGTTCGGAATACTTTTTAAAAAATAGCACACTAAAACATTATAAAGGCTTTTTAGGAATCAATACCAATA
This sequence comes from Trichonephila clavata, assembly GCA_019973975.1. Lineage (NCBI taxonomy): Eukaryota > Metazoa > Arthropoda > Arachnida > Araneae > Nephilidae > Trichonephila > Trichonephila clavata. Next base: position 110,484 of record BMAO01031383.1, on the reverse strand, counting down.
AATACTAATATTTAACTAACAGTATTTTAAAGAAATTATCTAAATTTTACAAAAATCACAATCATAAGAGAATTTTTAGCAATATTTTTGAAAAGCTTCAAAATAATTAGAGAAAAAAGTAATAAACTTGTATCAGTAAAAGTATTCTTAAAATAAATCAAATGCATTTATCTAAAAAAGTTGTGACGGGTGCTTACGCGTTTCACTAACCTTCTCAAATATTCTATATTTTATTTATTTCAACCAATCTCCACCGGGAGCCAAAAGTGTGATTTATGCAAATGAGATATTTTATATAAGTTCGGGTTTAGCGAGTTCAAAAAGGAAATGAAAGGGGGAAATGAAATGAAGAGAGAGGAATGAAATGAGAAGTGCCTTTTTAAGTGTAAACGTTGCAAGTAGAGTCTACCGTATGTTGTGGATATAATTAGTTCAGGAAAGAACTGTGAGATAGTTGAGATTGAAGCCGCTCATTAAAGGAATCCAGATATTAAAGAAGCAGCTAGACGAACCTGCCATAACAAAAGGTATCAGGTTAGTTTTACTTACCCCAATTAATTATAAGTGTGTAACTATAATTGTACGCGTCGACTCGCCTTAGATTCAGATAAGATTCCATCGTTCATGATTATTGAATCCTTCTCATTCTCCACTGTGTTTTATTGTTCTTAAAATTGAATAGTATTTGTGTAATCTCTTAATTAAGAAAAGTCAATAAATAAGATTGATTTGTGAAAATAAGTAGTAATTTATTATGAATTCAACACATCTAAATTCAGGTAATAACCGAAGGGGAGTTGATAATCTTAGAGGTAGCGATAGGCTACGACAAAGTATAAAAATTTAAGTATTTAATTTTTTAAAATTTTTTAGAGCTGATTGAATAAATATCAAAAGAATTAGGACGTTCTTTATGAACCCACAATTTAAGCAACAGACCATAACTCAGAAAATATTCATGCAATCAGAAATATTTTAGTGCATTCTCTAGACAATAATATAAATATAAGGCCCAAAAAGTTTCATAAAAATAGCTTTGTAATATTTTATGCTATAAGACTAGCACAGTGACAGATTTTGAACACAATTTAAAAGTCCACTTCTGGTAGATTCAGGACCCACTTCCGTTTTTCTAATGTTATAAAGTTGATTGTAACTTAGCCTCTGGGTAACGTAGAAATAAAACAAAGTATGTTTTGCAAAGCCAAAAGATAGCTCTATCAATAAAATTTAAAAAATATATATATGTTTTGACCGGTTTGGCTCATTTCTATCTGGAGAAATATAACTCTAGTGTCGTAAGAAGCCTTTTTCTCCCAAAAATACTAGAATGTTCACATTAAATTATTCATACTCTGATTGAATATTTATACAACACAATAAAACATGTTTTACAATGAACGCATTTTTCGTATTTCTGGACGCTCTTCTATACAAGACCACCGTAAAATGTAGCGACAAGTTTATGGGAAATAAGAATTTGAAATAATTAACAAAAATATGCAGTTTTTCATAGCCTATTGATCTCTCTCCCTAGTATCGCCACCAACTAATGAAATACTAATGCGTGTGGTAATGAAAAACATCGCGGCTATTTACATTCCTTGTGCCAGACGCAATCTATTTCCCAAAACTAATCTCTCAAAAAACAGTGCATTTATACATCAGAAAATAATGTGCATGTTATAGGTACACACTGTATTATTACGATATTCCCGATGTCTGAGAGATTATGATTAAGTAAAATTTGCATAGTATACTTAAATTAAATAAATCATAAGATAATAATCTGTAATTAAAATCTTATTTTTAGATATAATTAAATTCAATTAATACAAATTCAATAATTGGTATAACAATTTTACTCACTATACTGTAATCAAAATCACAAAAATTTCAAAAAACAAAACAAAAACCAATTCATTTATCTAGAACATATATCCCACTTCTCGTATAATTTAAGTAATTAAACAGTATTTTAAGATTCAAAAAAGATACTAGATTTTCAAGGGCTAATTATTCTGATATTTATTCTGTCTAATATAGCTAGTAAAATATAAATTTCAATTCACATGCATTGTGCATGTTTTGCACACGCTCATTCACAAATGCACAGTTTAAGTTAAATATTTTGTTATTTGGCAACTATTAAAAATAACACGGTTAAATATTAGTTGAATAACATCAAAGGTTTTCGCTGAATAAATGATTTATACCCACATTTTAATTTGAGATTAATGCATTTCTCATAGAAATCCCTTTTAGGAATATACTCAAGATAGATTTGTGCTACAATATCGCTTTAGAGAAGTTTTGGAACAGGTAACTGTATAAAATCTTTAAATTCATGATAATGTTTGAACGATAACAAATCAGTTACCCTGTTTAAAAATTTAAACATATTTTAGGTAAACAATTCATAAGATATTACATGTTAACTATTTGAAAATTCTGCATTTAAAATTATTTTAAAACACACATTTATTTAACCATTTCTCAACTAAAATAAAAATTTCTAAAACGTAAGAAATAAATCATTAGTATTTTTAATATAAAGCATTTTTACTACGTTTTTAAGTACTTTTTAACATTATTAACATTTTCCAGCCTTTTAAAAAAGAAACGTCTATTTGTATAAACTATCTGCACTAAAAGCACTTCTTCCCATTTGCATACCACACCATTTAATGTTCACCATTTTTCCCTTACAACCAGGCTGAGGTTTCAAAGCAGCGACTCAACTTCAGAAACGTGGATTACGATCAGGACTACTTGGTTAGTGCAACGGCACCAGTATGAAATATTATTGTTGAAATTCAGAAAATACTAAAAACACGAGAAAGAAATCTAGTAAGAAACCTGGATACCTTAAAATCAATGGTACTGAGACAAAAAAAATAGGGAAGAAGCAAAATATTAATGAGAAATACCAGAGTATACAATTCCCTATTCTTAACATTATTCAGTATTTTGTAAATATTTATAGAAGGATACAAGTTCCGTATTTTTGGTATTTATATGTGCATGTTAAAAATAAAATTATATACCTAGAGGTAAATAAAATGGGAAAAAAATTTTTCTTAAGTAAATTCTGCTTTGCCCGAGTTTTCTCGGTATAGTGCAAGATATATGAACCCGAGATGACTCGGGATAATCAGGCAAGGGGTTAAACTCGGGCGAAGCAGAATTTGTCAGTACGATTTTGCTCGGCTTTGAGAAAATGAAAGGAAATATTCAGCTTTTTAATTGTCAATTTACAAAGTTTTGTTGGTTTCGTGCATCTTTTGGCGGGAGAGGTCACGTGTTTTCCCCATTGTGTAGTACACGTCGGCTTGTGGATTAGAGTAATGTCTAAAGAAGGATAGTTCCATTGAAAATAAGTAAAATAATGGTTATGATGCAAGATAGCAAAAGCGATGATTTTTCAGAGAGTGATTATGGTAGACATTGAAAATAATGGAAGTGATTCTTCTGTATGTAGCCTACATTTTGTACTGTAAATCAGGAGGTTCACGATCACCTAAAGAATTTAGAATGGAACTGATTGAAAAAGTAATTTCAGAAAATCATCGTGACGAGTTTTTTGCCGCATCAGGAAGACTCAGCATTGGTCCTTCATCATTCAGGTTAACCTCTGGGCATGTTCCAGATGTTTTACCTGCTACTGAAAAAAAAAATCTAATCCAATGAGACAGTATACTCTGTGCTCCCGTAAAGAGGTAAGCCAGTAAGAAAAGAGACCAGAGAGAGATACCAGTGTACAGAATGTCAGGTATCCCTTGTTTCAAAAACTATTATACAAAGACTAATATTTAACGTTCTCCAATTGCCCGAGATCACTCGGGATAGTAAACTACTATTAAAATTAAAGGCTTTTACACCTATAAAAAATGAAAAATTCTAGATATTTTGTTTCGTTTACTTGTATTTTATAATAAAATAAAAAATGATGATTTTTCTCCAATTTTTTTCAAAAAAACTTGTAAGGGAAGCGTTTAAGGTTTCAGTTCTCATGAGATGAGATGGGTGAAAGGCATACGAGTGTATTGTTAATTTTTAAACATGGTCAATATACCGGGTGTCTCCAATAAGTATGACTATACTTTCAAATATTAATTACAAAAGAATAAATAAAACAAAATAAAGATATTCCCATATGCGGCTTTATTTTTATTCCATAAAGAAAACATTAAGGTTTTATCATTTTCTACTATTAGTTCCCACACTCTCCCTATATATATTTATATATCTTATTCAAACTTTTAATTTTTAATAAAATACATTTTACTCATCCATTCAAGTTGAAATACATTTTTTTTAAACTTGTAATGGAGGAAACTTGATGTTAATACAGATTTTTCAATTCATTCATTCATTAATTAAATTTTATTTTTTAATTTTAAATGCATTACTCTAAGTTACAACAGGCTGTAACCGATGGAACCAGAACGTATATTAAACGAAGTAGGAATTAATTTTAATTTTTTTGTACATTACTTGTTTACAATGCTTTATTGCAAAATTTCAATGTGCGCATCTCTCTCTCTCTCTCATCAGTTACTTTCAAAACATAGAATCCATTCGAGGTTTCTACCCATGCTTTATGAAGCATTGCAGGGTCAACAATCTGGCAGGCCACCGTAATTCGATTTTCATTTCCTTATTGTCACTCATTGAAAATAGGTAAACACTGTGTCTTACGTATTCCTATTACGTATGTCTAGAGATCTCGGCTCATTCGGGGAACTCTTTCTCACTTCCAAACTCAAGTGCGGAGGGACCCCATTAACGCTGCACATGTGTTGCAGATTTAAATTCTATAAACCATGCTACAACTTGCACCGTTTCTTGTGGCGAAGCCATTTTGAAACGAGAATATTTAAAAAGGAGACGTTGCGCTATCCAACTTGCATTTCTTTAAACGAAACTTTAATCTTTTCCTTTTGGAACATAAGAAACTGTACGCAAATATTTTATTTATTTATTTTTAATTTTTGAAAGTGTAGACAGACCTTTCGCATACACTACATATAATAAATTAAATTATTCGTTCTCTTCACAAATATACTATACAGATCGGCAGTATTTTCGTTTGAAACTCATAATGAATTTGTGTTGAAAACAATTGAGATTATTTTACAAGTGAGGAGAGAGTTAAAAATATGAAAAGGAGTGATTTCCAAGGTTTAAAACATTCACAAATAATCCTAACGGTATATCCTCGTTTAGGATGGCAATTATGATTCACTGTGTGGGTGGCAGGACACTACAATTTCAGCCGTCCATAATCAAAATCCTTACCGAAAACTCCATCCACCCTTCCAATTTAATTTAACGTCCATTCTAACTGTATTTCGACCACCCCGTTTCCAGATTGAAATTCCACCTGTTTTCTTCAAATGACGCCGCCTCCTCGACAATAAGTGGTCATTTCCGCCGATAAATAAAATTCCAAGCGGAGCTCATTCCTCTCCCTGCAATTAAGTCCCTTTGTCGGCGTGAATCTTTATGAAGGCCCTTGATATGCGAAAACCGTTGCTCAGACACACACAAAGACCAGACGACCTGTCTGCTTTGTTCAGGATTTCGACCATCAGCCCCTATTGATTGTGTCTGTGTTTCCGGCGAGGAATATGGAAGTTCAGAACGTTGGATCTCGATTAATGACATTCTGCAAAATGCTGCTAAAATAAATTAAAACAGCGGAAGCATTTTCGAATAAAAAAAAATGATTTACGAATAATTTTGTACATGCCTAACTGTGTATTTTATTCACCGGAGATTCTGGTCCTTTAAATTACGCTAATCTTAGCCCTTTAAGTCCCACATGCGTATATATACGTCTCGCCAAGCCAGTGCACATTAACTGCCCTTACATATATATTTGTCTTTACGAAGTACAAAGTTTTCTTTAAGCTCCTACCAGAAATAAACTATAGAATGTAATAAAATGACCTTGATAATGCTTGTGAAGCATTTCCGAGGAGGATTTTCTTTCACCCCAATACATAAGCCTATGGGAAAAACAGTGGCACTGGGGAGCGAATCGCGTCATTATTATTTTCCAGTTAAGGGGTTAATACCAGTCTACTTGAAATACACAGCACTTTCATTTCTGAGTCGTGCAAACTTTTGAAGTTACACTATACTATACGGAAGAACTATACATTCGATGTAATGGTGAGGAATGAGTGAGAACTACATTAACGTCGCTCTATAACGAAGGCGACGGACCTCATCCTTTTGAACCGAGGAACAAGGACTCGACCTGAACTGCCTTACCACACCAATGGGAGGACGTTTGAACCTCGAAATATTTAACATGCATCGGCCTCCTCTGCACGGCGGGTTTTCAGAGGTACTACTCTCGAACTCATGACACGCCGGTCGCGAGTCCGCTACCTTGACCATTAGGCTACAGCGGTCCCCAAATAAATGCTAATTCCACTTTTCTAAGAGGATATAAAAAAAGAATCAAGTATCGCAAAATGTTTGGGAGGTTTCAGTACTAAAATAAATGAAAATAAACTCTCCCTCGAAAAAACTAAAATTTTGAACCATAATATATTACTAACACGATTGTCACTTGTGATAAACAACATCCAACGCAAGCAACCTTAACCCTCACACGCATTTGTTATGTCCTCTAAATTTAACCTATTTAGTTTTTCAAGTTTGGCAATGGATAATCGGGGATAATAGCATTCACTCGTTTCGGAAATATTAATTAGCACTATAATCAGAATAACACACACAAAAAAAATCTACAATCAACAAATTATTATTACTTGTAATCACTAAAATTAGTTTTAACAGCTTGTGACCTTAAAATCTATTTTACAGCAGTGAGTGTTAATAAACACGAGGATTATTGGCATATTTCCTTGCAATTTTGAGCTTAGATCATATGACGAAAACAACAACTGAGCTGGCATTCTCTCTCCTAACTACCACACCAATGGGAGGACTTTGAACCTCAACAGATTTAACGTGTTTGCTATAAGCGAACAACTGTTAATACTTATCGATATTTTACTGCTCGTGGTGGTCAAAAACTTGCCAACTTCCCCAAAGAGCACACAAACGCCTACACTTTTAGCATGCATTAAAGAAAATGTGAAATGTCAACGGGCGAGTTTCCCAACATTGAAAGTAACGCAGGCGATGAGAGAAATAACTAAATATCTTTACATAAGCTTCCGGCTGTATAATCCAATGTGTTTACTCACAGAAACATTGCGATTTTTTTTAAATGTCTTCTGTTCGAGCACCGAACAACCGCGAATAATGAGTTGTTCGAAATAAATTTATTAACATGCACTCGATTTCTTTAAAAAAAGAACTATAAAAACAAAGGGGGGGGGGAATTATGTCGCTCTGCACAAATCGTAATTTTCAGTTCTTTTGCGTTTTACACTCATGTCTATAAATTAAGGATAATGAAGTTCAGGCAAACACAGAGACAGAAGCAAAACAAATTTAACTTATTTGTAAAGTCTATTTATTAAACAAAAGGTAAAGAGCAAAAAAGATGCTATATGTTTGACATAATTAATAAAAATTACGATTTTTACTCCCTGGAGCAAATTTCAAAAAAGAACCTATTTACAATAGACAGTATAACATGGTTAGTGTGATGGTTAATACGGAGTATGTCTCCCGGACGATGCAATACAGGCCTTACAACGCCTACGCATGCTGAGTAACAAATTATCAATCTAATCTTGGGGAATATTACACCATTCATCAAGCAATGCCCGCCGAAGTTCCGGAAGACAGGTGGGAGGGGGTATCCCACACATGCTCTATTGGATTCAAGTCCAGTGAAAATGCTGGCCAATTAATACGGGTGATAACCTCCGATTGAAGGCATTCGTCTACAATGTTTGCACGGTGAGGACGGGCGTTGTCATCCATAAACAGAAATTCAGCCCCCATGGCGCCCCGAAACAAACGTACATGTTGTTCCAGAATGACATCCCGATAGATGTGGCCTGTCATCGTTACACTCTGGACATGCAGGTCAGTTCTGGAACCAAGAATAATTCCTCCCCAAACGAGCCATCCTGCACCACCGTAACGGTTTCGTTCAATGGTGGTTATCTTGGTGGTAACGGGTACCTGGCGCTCTCCATATGAAAGTCCGGCGAGAATCAGACTGCAAAATAAACCTGGACTCGTCCGAAAACATCATACAAGACCACTGTTGCGGTGTACACAATGCATGCTCTTTACTGCAGGTTAATCGCAGGCGACAGTGAGTTGCGGTAAGGGGAACACATCTGACAGGCCTACGAGCATATAGACCAATGTGCCCTAAGCGTCTGTACACGGTCAACCTTGAAACTGTCGTACCGGTAGCTGAAGAGAGCTGACGAAATATGTCTGATGCTGTGCTCCGTCTGTTTCTTCTCGACCATGACCCCTTGTTTGTAGCAACCATTTTTTGATTTTTGAAGCAACTAATTTGATCTCGCATTTTCTTTTATACATATCTTTTGAAGGTATAAATCATAATATTTTGGTGACATGGTTGTTGGGGATGGTGTGGGAAGATCCCAAGGTGACTTTGAGAGCTGCTTGAGTGCAGTGGTTTTGAACGGGTCATCTTCTGGTCTGAAGAGTACGCCTTAAACGACCAAGACGAAAGAAATCCCATTCGGTCCAGTCGTTAAGGGCTTTTATTCTCGTCTTTTTGTTACTTGGGACTTGCAAAAGGAGGTGCCGCTGCATACCCCCTTCCTAGAGAAGAAAGTGTTTTTTCTATTTTTGACTTTCTGAACGATACTGATAGAAAAATGTTTTTCTAGGTAATTACAGCAGTTGTTATACATCTCCAGTAGATTTGAGTTTCGTTTAGTTCGTCTTCTGTTGACGCTGTGGGCAATCTCCTGTTGAGACGGCGGATCTAGTTGGCGTGTGCACCATTGCTGATTTTAAATCAATAGTCGTGATTTATTGAGACTGTTTTAGTTAGACTCTCCATGGAATGAATGCATGATCAACCAGTATCGCTGGGCTGTGCTGCCATCTAAAGTTCAGTTCCCGGATTATCACTTCGGTGACAAGCAGTTGATTTTGGCAGAGGTGTTTATTGGTACCACCGACCTATCGGTCCCTAGCTACACCGTGCACGCCTTAGACGACTGAGACGAAAGGAATCCCTATTCGGGTCTGTCGTTAAGGGTTTTCATTCTTGTCCTTTTGTTGTTTGCGACTTGTAGAAACAGGTGCCCCAACAATATAAGTTACATCTGCCATCAAGGATACAAAATCACATCTTTGTATTTTTATTCCTTACATTAAAAAAGAAATAAAGTGGAGCTTATACTTTTTGCACCTCAGTTGTATTTTTCCACTAAGTGGCCAAATTATTATTTACATAGATTAACAAACCTTCACGTAATTGCCACAAGAGGGCTAGAATTCTAAGAGCAAATGCAGGAATAGTGAAGCATTAGTCACGCTGTGCTGCTTGCGTAGAAATTGGGTGAAAACTTGAATTATCTGTGTTTGAACGCGGGATGATTGTAGGTACTCGAAGTGTCAGAAGCAGTATCAGCCAAACGGATGCAATTATGTGTTCGAGGGCAGCAGTTATTAATGTTTACATAGAGTGGATTCCCAACCGGGTCTCAACATAAGACTTGTGGTTATCACAAGATACTGAAATTTTATTCGGAAAGGAGAATTGTGAAAGTTGTCCAGTCCAACAGAAGAGCAAATGTACTTCGAATTGCGGGTAATACTAATTATGAATTATAGACTATGGTAGACGACGACCTGTTAGAAATCCATTACTGTTACCTTGAACAACAGCATACGTCTCCAGTTCACAAAGATAGGATTATAAAAGGGCCATATGGTCCAATGAATCACGTTATCAAATACCCCCTCGTAGATAGCAGAGTTCGTATATGGAGAAAACAAAATGAAAGTATGAGCAGTGTAGAGTGTCGTAGGAATTTCAACTGATGAAACTAATGATGTTTTAATTGTGTATTGACTCATAAAGACATGGAACACGCACGCACAAATATTTACACATTTTGGGTAAATATTGAATCTCTGGAGTTGTTGACACAATTCTGGAGAAAAAAGCAAAAATATGGGCAGGAGAGCACCCGACACATCTGCCTTAGGCAGATGCAGAAACCTTCACACAAAGCTCGCTGGTGGAGCTCATAGATCTCTCCTCGAGAGAGAATCCAAATCACACTTAGCTTTCTGGCGGAGCTTACCGACTTCTTTATTCGAGAGACAATCCCCAAATACCCTTCGGTGTGACACTCGCACAGGTACAGTACCTCGGATCAGTCTGCGTTGCCATTTAAAGTTTCAGAAAGAGTCTAGAGTTCGTTAAAACTCCATCTGCCCTTCCTCTACAAGCTAGTAGAGGCAATATTATTGTTTGAAGGATGTTTTCTTGACATTGCATGGGTTCTTTGATTCTTGTGGAAGAATGTTTGAATACCCAAGGATGTCTAAGTCTTATCGCAGATCAAGTATATCCGTTTATATTAATAAAGTACCTTTCCAGATATGGATATTTTCAGCAGGACAATGCTCCATGTTTTCAGCTGAAATTGTCACCATATGGCTTAAAGAGCATGACAGAAACTTTTCCTTGTTCTGTTGGCCTGCACAACTACTAGATCTCAAGCTATTCAAGAATCTGTGAGATAAAGTCAGATGAAGCATCTGGCAGTTGGATCCAGTACCATTCAATTTGAAGGCATTGGAAAGTGCAATTTGTCAGCTATGGACTCAAATTCCTCATATTAGTTACCAACAACTCATACAGTTCATGCCAAGAAGAATCCATACAGCACTAACGTCAAATGAGGGCCCAATATTGTATTGAAGGGCGGTCATAACAATTTTGCTATTCAGTGTACTTTGGAAAAAAAATTGACTATTATCGAAAATGTGACTGTAGAAATGTTGTTTCTTATCCTCGAACCATTTGGCATGTCAGATCAGCTCCAAAAGGTTGTTGACCTCTAAACAATCCATAATTTTTGGGGGGTTAGGATGTTAAGTCCCCTTTAGAAAGTCCGAAGCTTCTCAGAATGTGATCCGTTGAAGCTGGATGATCACCGCATTTGTTCAAGTGGGGTGGATTTTCTGCCACTATAAAAAAAACATTTCAAGTGGCTACTTGTTAGTCTAGCCAGAGCAGTTTGGGAGCCACAGTCACATACAACTGGTATACAACTGGTGCGTAGGTGGAATACGCCACATTAAGTTTGGTTTAGATTTTGTGTTTGAGAACAGTTTTTGATAAGTGAGGCAAAGTGCCAGCCACCATTTCATTTTTACTACCCTCTATAGCCAGTCTATCAGCGATCTCATCACCTTTAATGTTAACATGTGATGGTTAACATTGCAAGTGAAAATCGCGTATCCGAGAGATCTTCCTCAGTTTGAGCGAAATAGAAACGCACCTTTCATCGTTTGCAGAGGACTAAGATGTTGTAGTGCACAGCGGCTGTCCGATAAAATCCATAATTCCCTCAAATCGCTATCATAAGACATGGTATCTACTGTAAAAATAAGTGTATTATACACATAATTAGATTAAAAAAATTTCAATATGGATTATCCTTTATAAATTTTAATTCAATGAATATAATGCAGTGTATCCTATATTCAATCGTAGAGAGAATTCTGTGAATATTATATATACACGTAATTGAAGATGTGAGAGAAAAAATAAAGAGCACTCCCCTTACGGATACGAAGCGACTTGCATCAACAAAATAAACAAAAAACAGGTGGGACGAAAAGCATTTATCTTATGGAGTTTCATTCAATAAAGTATAGGGTGGACATTATTGATAACCAATGGGATGATAAAGGAGTCTAGGTCGCTACTCGCTACAGTGGAAACATTTAGAAACAGCCGTAATAAATTCTTACCACCCAAACGAAATTCAGGCCAAACGATAAAGTGAAGAATTCCCCATCAGAATGTCCCTGACCTTAAGAATCCTTTCCTCTCTCCGCCAAAAGATTGCATCGATTTTCCATTAGGCACAATTAAGCGGGAGAGATGGAGGCCCCTTTTCCCGAAGAAAGGTCCTGAAGGGTTGCTCTGGGGGCTGCCCAAACAGAATAGACGATAAGCCGGGAGGGGGGGGGAGTTCCAATAGCGTCCTAATTACGTCATCAGAACCACAGTAGTCGGGACTAGAGGCGGGAACTACTGACGAACGATTGATCCTTTGAATTATTAATTCAGATGGATTGTTTTGTTCTGGTAAGAGGGATCCTCTGAGGTGTTGTGGGGGAGGGAAGGAAATTGAGAACACTAATGGAGTTCTTAAAGTGGAAGAAAATATATGTTGTAGTTTGATACAAAATAAAACGATTCATTTGATTATTTTGAATGGAAATGTTGTACTTTTTAATCACGGTCATGTGAAGAGGACAACGTTCAACCTCGCGTACTTCATTCTTGCAACTCCCAAACAAGAAACAAAATATCTGGTACCCTTTATAATGAAAACCTTTAATGTATTAAGAATAACGATTGGAAGTATAATATTAGTTGAACGCGAGTGTTAATATTTTCATTTTAGTTTTTATTTTTATTTAGGATACATTATATTTAAAGGTACAATAGAGTATGAAAATGAACGAGAAACAATATCAAAGTATAAAAAGAAGAATAAATAAAATGTTAGCAAACATTTTACAATAAATTATGAAAGTACAGCCTCGGTATGAAGACCATGTTAAGAATTCCCAAACGAATTCTCATTGAAACCGCCAAAGGGCGTCTGAACCCTTATGTAAGAAGAAACTCAGTTTTTTTGTTCAAAAACACTCTGTACTTCCAAATATAGCTCTCTATTCTCTGAAGGTGTCCAGGCCTCAAAATACAGGATAAAAAAAATCTCATAAGTTTTTCGTTAAGAACTATAAATCCATTGTCAAATGTTTTTGTAATTTCATTGGAAAGAACAGACAAAACTGTATCCATTGGCAGGCTGAAACCGGCTTCTATATCTGATGCACTATTTCCTTCATACGTACAGATTGGTTGGTTTGACTTATTTTTACTTACCTTGCACTTCTTTCACGCAAAACAGGATGCAATTTGCGACGGATGTCAATTTTTAACCGCTGCCAAATGACGAGGTCAGCATCTGAGCCGGCTACCCGTCTTCTAAATTCCCCGCTAGGCCAACGTGAGGACTTTGAGCCATTACAGATTTAAATAGCTTCAGTCCTTCTATATAGTGATATTTCGGTGAAACAAGGGTTTTACGATTCAACGCCGATCTCGTGACCATGACCACTAAGCTGCAGCGGCCTATAATATATCACAAAAACACTACATAAATATCACTGTTTCCCATCAAGCTCTTTTTTTAAAACAGTACCGTGCATAGAAGGGGGTCAGTTTAAATTATGGGAGACTGATCAAATTGATAAATTAATAATTTTAACGTGCTGGATGGGGGGGGGGGGTTCACTGGCCTTCTGCACTCAGGGTTGAGGGATTGACCCCGGTTCAAGTTCGGTGGCTTTTCATGATGCAGAAAATGGGCAGTGGCCATGTCATATGATTATACTGCATATAAATGATCCCCAGAGTGTCTGTTTGGCTTGGGTGCTCTCCGCAAAATTAAATCCTAGTACAGATTCGCATTGTCAGAGCTCAGGTGCCTCCCTCTGGGAAGGAAACTGGGCGTCAAAATTACTTGCCGTGATTGGTATCCGCCTATATGGTGCCACACTAAAAAGAGATACCAGCTTCCGGGGGATGCACTAGGTCTGCAAATGGTAAAACACCAATGCGCAGCCCATTAGAAATAAAAAAAAAATATTTTAACGTAAGTATGTATAGAAGCACTAAAACGACATAATTTGAAATAACAAAACTCGGTTCTCAAATTAAATCGGAAACACAAAATAGTAACATGAACACAAGCGTGTTTATATGCATTTAGAAATAGTTCAACTATCGACGTATGGAATACAAAAAGGAAAATAAAAATTAAACATCCCTACTTTATATTTTTTCCCGTTTAATTTACTTTTTTAGAAAAAGTTTTATTAACTTTATCTTGAGAAAAAGTTGCAAGTTAAAATTTTCTATATTTCATCCTCTTCAAGCTTTCCCTTTCCGCATGTGGAACAGTAAAAACGCGATGTAAATTATTCATTTAAAAAACTCCCAAACACACAACAATGGGCACTTCCGCATGATGCCGAAATCAAAAGACCTCGCCGAAAGCAGTCATCGTAAACGCGGAACAAGATACAATCGGATTCCGATTTAGCGAATTTTTCTTTTCACCCGATTAAAATAAAGGCAAAAAAATCTCTGTTTAACAAACAATAAACCCATAATTAACGAATTATTCCAACAGTTGAAACAATTTTTTCAATAACTTGGATTAGAAAATAATTGGATTTCTTTTCAAGTGACATAATCCTCCTAGTCCGAAACAAAAGAACGTTTTTTTCTAAAAAGCATCAAATTTTGTCGGGAAAGGGTGCAGGCCATGATTAGACTTTACAGGGGCGGATAGGTCATGAGTGTAACCTAGTGCATAAGTTTTGGATAGGACAAAAAATTACTGTCAAAACTATTATGTTTGCTAAGGCTTCACAATGTATAGCAACTGAAAACATACCTCATGCATCAGGATGTAAATGCAGTTTTTTTTTTTTTTTTTGCATAAATTCTAGGCAAGAATAAAAAAGTTTATTCAAACATCTATTGTCAGTATTTTTAAATTTCCAATTAACTGACGTGTAACACTTCGCAAATAGAACTTTTAGCTGTTGAATAAAAAGTGTGTAATTTCTAACTATGGGTATTTTTTGTGTAGTTGCTTATCATAGGACTTCCAAAAGGTAAATGTAAAAAATTTATATCTTTCTTTTGAGCCCAACATTACGAGTAACACCAAATTAACAAATAAAATTTTCTGTCTTGATGAATTTATTAAATCCGGGACCGACAGTAATTGCATTTGTATCTGCGTAAGAGTGAGTGATAGTTTCATGGCACAAAGAGCCGATTTCGACTAAACTGCGCCAAACAATTATTAAAATATAAAAAAAAAATTTTAAATGCCTATAAAAATATATACACAAAATCATAAATATTTTTATAGATGCATACCCAAATATTTATTAAAACACATATTTAAACTATAAATTAAAGTATCTGCGAAGGAACAGTTTTCCACTATTAGCTGCACATCGCGGCATTTTGTGATGTCCTTTCCTTTTACGAATTGGTATTATACGTAACTACCCAAGAAGGTTATACTTTAGATAACATAGTAAGGAAGTATATCTCCAGGATTTAAAGAAAAAAGAAAGAATGTCCGGCCGATTTATTTCGCAAACGATATCCGGAAGTAAAAAAAAAAAAAAACTGGAATTGCCCTCCTTTATAAGTCAATGGATCAAGTCTATCCTAATAGTCTACTGGATGGGATGGGATTTTATTGATGAATATTTCCATTAAGCTCTTTGGAAAAAGATCGGCACACTACCCTGTTAGGTTCAGTCACATTTTTTCTTCCAAGTAAAGGATGGCAAATCATAAAAGTCTGATTATTGTAGCTCTTTTTCCTCCGCAATACGAGGTATGTCTGAAAAAGCGTGGCTGGCTGAAAAGAAAAGGGATATTTATTTACAATTCAGGGCAATATTCCACATGGGCACTAAACATTGATCAACTCTTGTTTTCTACTAGTCAAAAAAAAAAATCTTGCTATGCCTTTTCTGATTGATAGCTCTGACATTTTCTACTTATCAGCCTCTAAAGAATCAAAACGGATTCCTTTCAGAATAGATTTATTTCGGAGTATACACGAAAAAAATCACATGGTATTGATTTGTTTCACTTCACGCATCGAAGAACAATGCCGCTCGGATAGGATATTGGTGAGTGACGCTAACAGCTGTGCTGTAGGGCCTGGATTCAAATCCTGGAAAATCAAAGTGCAAAAAGCAAGTAAAGTGCCTGAGCATCAAAGGGGCACACTAAATATCCAAGCTGTAAGTCCTCTATTGAGGTGGGGGAGACAGGTGGGAGACTTCTAACCACCCTAAGGATGTTTTCCCTCAAAAACAGGGTGGAATCGAGACAAATAGTAGTCACTTGCCTGGTGCTCAAAGCTACGGTCAACGACAGGCGTAAGAACTAGCTCCTTGCCACAATGAATTTCACGGGTTTCGGTCTGACACCGTCGATCAAGTGGTGATTCTCGTAACTTAAATCCACGGCACATTGGTAAAAACACCTGAACTGACCTCCATTCTCCAAACTACCACATCACATTCTTGTGTAGACTAGCAGTTTCCCCAAATTTATCGTGCATCCATTCCTTTTCACGGCGGTGGCATCAAAATTGGACAGAAACAAAGCTGACCCTAATCCTCTCAGCTAACGCGGTGAAAAGTTAATGCCAAATATATTCTAAATAAGTAGTATAGGACCACTGAGCAATCGTGGGGCTCCGATTCTGAGGAATATATTTCCTTCGTTTTTCAACCAAAAACGGCCACGTGGAGAGTGTTCTCTGCGAAGGACTTTTTCATGTCCCCCTACAAAATTTTGCACACAGCGTCTTTGTCAATGTTGACAGAATCAGATATCAATCGGTCCACTCAAGTGGAATTAGCCATCTGACTAATGTTTTGCGCTTTTTGTCGGTTTTCGTATTTGCTGGGTGCCTAGAGCAGGGGTGGCCAACATTTTTACGAAGCGTGCCACAATCCAATAAAAAAAATTACGCGTGCCACTTTCAACTTTTCCACCAAACTAAAAAAATATACAAAAGGGGGGGGGGAAATGTTACTTATAGGCTTAATATGGGTTATTTACACCAAAAACATGCTTTTAAATGCAAGTTCTATACAGTGAAAATGTAAAAAGAAAATGGTATAACAAATAAAACAAAAGTAGAAACTTATATTTTATTGTTGATAAATTTTTACAGGCTTTCAGTCAGTTAGCTAAGGTACAAAATAAAACTAAGCAACTTGAAACATTTCATTTTAAATGATTACTAAGCAGTCTCTTTATGTGACTTTTGAATCTGTAGTTTTTTACTAAATCATCTATATTTGCATTAGTTCGTGAAGATGCTAACAAAATTAGGTGTTTTAGGTGCATATCAGTTAATTTTGAGCGATATTTTGATTTAATTACGTTCCTAACAGAAAACATTTCTTCACAAACATATGTTGATCCAAACCTACAACAATATCTGACAGTTAAATCATGTAAATTTGGAAAATTACTTGGTGGCGCAAATTTCCAAAATTCAATGTAATTCAGATCTCATTTGCGGTTAAAATAATTTCCCTATATTTGCTTTTTAGAGTAATATGGTGATGTAGGTGAATAATTTCAATTTGTACCTGAGTTGGGTAAGAATTAATATCTTGAAGAGAAATCGAAAAAGGATTAGTGAAAAGTTCAGTATTTTTTTTCATCATCTTTAAAATTCTCAAACCTAGCACTGAAAGAATCCTGCAAAATGGATATTAAACTTTTAAATCTATCATAGTTCGGAACATTACTAACTTTGGCAGATAATTCCTGCATGAATGGGAAATGAGTTAATTTTTTCTCTCCAAAATCCAGACAAAAAAGCAAAAGTTTGTTCACAAAAGAAGATAGATGACCAACTAGGGTAGAAAAAATACAACTTTTTCCCTGTAATTTTAAATGTAAATTCTTTAAATGTTCCATTATATCGGTAAGAAAAGCTAAATCCCACGGCCAATTTTCACTCCTGAGGAGCGAGCATTCACTGGGCAGTTCATCGTTTTCATCCAGATATTCTAATACGCATTCTCTCAAACTCCAAAATCTCGCAACTTCCTTTGGAAAGCCAGCGCACACTACAATGAAGGAGTAACTCGCCATTTTCTTCCGTTTCTTCGGGGAAAAGCGTACGAAATCTTTTGTCGATTCAGAGCACGAACTCGTATTTTGTTGATACAGCGCACCACGGGGTCATCAACGAAAGACAAGTTTAAGTCCTTGGCACAAAGATCTTGATGAATAATACAATGATACTTCAAAACTTTTCTTCCCAAATAATTTTCAAGCAATGCAACAAAACCTTTTATTCTGCCAACCATGTAAGGCGCTCCATCTGTGCAAACACTGTCTAATTTTGTCCATTCTACTTTGTTAATTACAATTACATTTTTAAGTTTCTTAAAAATGTCTTCACCTGTAGTCAAAACTAGTTGGCGCAAATCAAGAAGTTCTTCCACAGTATCAAAATTTTCGTTCGTGTAACGCACAAAGATGCTTAATTGCGCATTGTCAGTGATATCAAAGCTTTCATCCAAAGTTAATGAAAAATATTTGCAATTTAGAAGTCCAGAGACAATTTGCGTTCCAACATCCTGGCCCATGTCATCTATACGACGCATGACAGTATTCCTAGACAAAGCTATTTTATCAACCATATTTTTGACATTAAGATCACCAACATTTTGGGCGAAAATTAAAAGGCTGCTTTTTATTATCTCCTCATCAGAATATGGTTCTTTCTTGCGGGCTAACAACAAAGAAAGTTCATAAGAAGCCTACATCATGGTTTCCATTTCGTCCTTTCTCTTCTGGAACAAAGATTGTTGGCCGGCTAAAGTTTTCTTTTTTTTACTGATGAATTCCGTTCGCAAATTTGATCCAACAGTATATTTGCTGTTGAAAACACTATGCAGTTGTATGAAATGACGTTCTAAGTTAAATATTTTGGAACTCCTATACAAATTGCACATATCAAACAAACAGGCTTGAAAGCATTTGATGTGATAACAAGTATTGTTCTTCCCAGATAATTTTAAAATCACGTGCTGCAATATCCTCTTCATAATTTCTTTTCGATGTCGAAGGTTTACTCATAAACATATTGAAAATTTAAAAAAATTTAAACAACTACGCTCAACACTAAAATCTAAAAACAATTTTAGAAAAGGAGAAAAGCTAAATGTCTTGCTAAACAGAGTTTAAAATCAACCGAGTCTGACAGCTAGAAAATATTTACTAATGTTACGCTACAAATTTTCTAGGCTCCAAATCCAGGATTCTGATTAGTCATGGATGCAAGTTCACATTCCCTCTGCTTTACAAAGTGGCTACTTTGTGCATATAGAATTGCTTCTACCGTATCAACAACTACGCTCCTAATATATTACAGAATTACTTCTTGACATTACAGAAATTGTAAATAGCCAACATCTCCGGAAAAACCTTTTCATCTGTAATCATTCTGACAGCCGATAGCTATAAACTTCAGCCATGCACGGGGAAGCTGAAATTTGAATGGAAATGTGAGATGTTAAAAATTTACTGCCCCCGAGAGAGGGTTACTTTTAGAGCAGTTTCGACCGTCCGAGAGAGAGAGAGAGAGAGAGAAATTATTTGTTTTTAGTCTCACGTTACTCAACACTTTTCTCAGAATGTTACAAAGCAGTAGAATTGTAAGTTTTGGAGCATAATCTCATTTCTGGCGTTTTTCTGAAGAAAAAAAAAAATCTTGCTTAGCGCCCTTAAAATCTCACGCTGAAAATTTCTGTTTCTTACATATTCTCTTCATGACAATTTTTGTATTGTAATTCAATTAATTCAGTAATATTTTCATAATATTTTTGTAATTTTTCAAAAAGCCTTCGCGTGCCACAATTACGACACCCCGCGTGCCACAATGTGGCACGCGTGCCGCGGGTTGGCCACCCCGGCCTAGAGCGTCCGGAATCAGTGCCGCACACAATGGGGGGGGGAAGTCCTAGTGTCCGGACCTCTCCCTCAAAGCCCTTGATTTTTTTTCGATTGATTATAATCCTATGTATATAATACGTAAAATGTAATTAAGTATTTTTTGTTATTAATAATTAATTTTATTAACTAATGCTAATTATTCACTTTTTTATTAATTTCTTATTGTTTTTTGTTCCCGAAAATTGACAAAAGAATATGTTGGAGCATGATACGAGAATATTGGACCCTTTTGACCCCCCCCCCTCAAAAATTCCGGTGTGCACTACTATCAGGAGCTATCCACTTTCTCACGACTTTCAGAAAACCTTTTGTACACTTTCAACTCCTGTAAGGGGTGTAGAGTTCTCTCCATTAGTTAAAGTAAATATCAAGTGAACAATTCGTTATTGTCTTTTCAATTCCATTAAAATTTTCAATTTTTATGGAATTGAAATTTAGAACTCTACATTTTTAGCAACAAGGCCAGGGGAAAAGTACTACCTTTATCACAACTGGCAAAGCTCTAAGATTCCAATAGGGACAAAGTTTGCTTTGTAGGTTCAGATACTTCCAAAGCCTTCGATCCCTTGTTTACTTCTCGTTGCGTTACTTTATATAGACATACATTGTATAGAGGCTTTCGTAAAGTAGTTTATACACATTTCTCGAAAGCTAGTTTTTGAGTCATTGAACCCTTCATAAAGCCTTTTTTTCTAGTGATGGTATGTTAAAATATTTTAGAGATTGATTTAAGAAAGGAAATTTAGCTAACTTGATTTGTAAGACCTTTTTTTGGGGGGGAGGGGGGGGGAGAAATATTCTTACTATCACCCATTGCGCGTTATCAAAAGGAGAGAGCATTTTGCTTTTAGTTCTTTTTACACTTCTCTACATGAGATTTATAACGTACTTTGTAAACATCAATCTGAAAAAAAAAGAAATTGCACAATAGATAAAATTTATGAACTATCATGAAATTAAAAATGTATCCATACATACTTAACTCAGTGGCGCCACAGCCCATGAGGTCCAAGGCCTACTGTGCACATATCAGTACAAGTGACCTTGGGCAGATGTTCCGGTCAGGTGATTAATCTGGAGCGAAACTTCCAATGTTAAGATCCCAAGCAAGTTTGGTATTCATTTATCGACCCACGGAAGGGATGAAAGACTGAGTCAACCGTACTCAGCCCGAGGTTTGAACCTCGGACCTGTGGTGTGAAAGCGCGATGCACTTGGGCTTCTATATACTTACTACATACTTTCCGCAAAATTTATGAAGACGAGGATTAGCATGTAGTAAGTGCTAGAAACGTGTAAATATATACATGGGTTTATAATAATGCACAAGGAATTTTAAATTAAATAGAGAGAAATGATGAATATATTAGATTGATGAATTTGGTAGAAAGTATACTTCCCATGGCCTTTATTAAAGGTTAATAAAAAAATTTTTAAATGTCCAATTACAAGACCTAAAAAAAATTTTTTTTAAATATTTTTTGCCGAGTTACAGTTCAAACACCACTGAAATCAGTTGAAACTGACTTTAAATTAATTGATTTTGCTTGGATAACAACTGAATTTTTTTTTAAATAAAATTCCTTTATTAATAGTAAAACAGTGGCAATTATCAGTATTTTACTACTAAAAATGTACTATATTGCAAATTTGAGCCGTGAGATCTACAATAGAAAATTCGGTCAACCAATTTTTTACATTTTTCGAAACAATTTTCGTTTCTCTCATCACATTTCAAAATGGTTGAAATCAGCAAAATCTTAGGATTGAAAAAACGAAGCCCGAACTCTTAGGTAACGGAGTTCTTCACAGAAGTGTTTGTTTAAATAATCTTTTAGCGCATATTTAAAAGAGAATCCCAAATTTTTTCCGTTAGTCCACGATTCCCAAGATATCCGTTATTCCACGAAAATAAATCTCAAAAATAGAACAGCAACAACAGCGTCCAATACAAAGCAACGGTTCAATTTTTTTATAAAATCAAATTGCTTGAAATTGATAACGCTACCATAAAAAAAAATAGATAACAATCACATGCGCATCATTTGGCATGGTACCAAATGATATAAATCAAAAAGTAACCGTATTATAATAGTATCTCCCAACTAGGCAACCCCCCCATTTAAAAAAAAATTTAGCGGGTAGAGTACCAATACCAAATTCGTACCGAAAATAACTTTAAGGGATTTAAGTAATTCTTTTTTAAATTTCTTAAGAATTTTAACCGTTGCTTAAAAAATTTGCTTGGATAAAAAAATTCAGTTTTTCAATGATTTTAGTGTTTTTATGTGTGTTATTTTTTATTGTTTTCTTTTTCAATTTTTCATTAATCTCAATGCTTGTATTTTATTTAATGAAATAATACTAGATTGTTCTTTAATTGAGTTCTGTAAATTCGTATAAGTCTTGCTGTTCAATTGGTGTCATTAACTTAATTTTTTTAAAATTTCTCTGTTAGTGTAAATCTGCTTTAAGGTTCTCTTCGGCTATTGTTAAAAAATAGGGACCAAATTCGAACATTTTTTTTAGAAATAAGAGTTCTCAAACATTAATATTATATTCTGGCTTTACAATCCCGTAGAGAGAAATCACTTATTTAATCGTACTACTCATTTTTATCCGAGTTGACACATATTTTTTTGTTTTATAAAATGTGTCTCGCATTTTTTTTCCTATACCGTAATGCTAAATGAACTAAACCTTTACATATTAAAAGAAAAAACTAGTTATTTATAAAATATTTTGAAATTTTAAAAACACTATATCATAAACAAATGCATGTTACAATGTCACAAATTTTTATAAAGATGAAGACATTTTTTCAGTCCGAAAATGTGTTCCGTGTTAAGTTCAAGCTCTCGCGTACATTAGCCCCGAAAATAGCCTTATCTAAATTACCTAAACATATAAATAACAATATTGTATTTACTCAAATAAATGATTGCATTCAAAAATATATATTTAAACCTTTACTAATTGTGGATGTACTTTTTGATCCGCACCCACAGCGATGGGGATTAACAACTCCCAAAAGCGAGTCTAAAAGAACAGTCTGCATTAAAGTAGGATAGCGCTATTTCTCCAGCACTTAAAAGCTCACTGCTCTGAGCTACATTATTTTCTGTCTCGTAAATTTAACAAAATCGATTTTTACAAAATTCTGATTTTATTTCTATATTTATTTCAAATGATATAAAGAATGCTTATAAATGCAGAACGTAGAGTTTATGAGACCACACAGGGAAAGTTAAAACTGATAGAAAATATTCTCGCCAAAACTTAAGTAGCATTTTTTAAAAAAACTTAGTATTTTTGTAGCCCTTAAAAATAAAAAAAATAAAAGATTGGTATTTATTTATTTCATGCATCAAGTCCTCCCTCAAAATAATTAAATAAATCCAGGAATATGTATAAATACAGCATTGCATTTCAGCAATGCGTAAAGACATTTTCTTCTACCCTTTCAACTGAACGTTTTTGAGTTTTACTTTCTACAATTCATAAACATTTTTAGGAAATGAAGATTATTCAAGAAAAATTTAAACTGTATCGAGTTAGTGTAGGTAAAAGTTGTGATTTCCAAATACTACAAAAATAAAAAATTAAAAATATAGCAAAATTATTGAATCGAAGCAAACCATGGCCATAAAAATACAGAAGTACATATTGAAACTTCTAAAGAGACAATGAAAAACATAGGATAACTTTTTTTACACAAGCACTTAATGAAAATTTTGTACATTTTTGAAGAAAAATTATTTGAATGATTTCATATAAAATCTTATCGATATTAAGAGGAGCTAAATATTTTATCAAATTAAATCATTTAACCAAAATAGTATTTTAAGAAAAACTTGCATAATAAACAAAGCCTCTAAAAGTGTAAATTTAAAATATTAACAATCAGGTTCTCTTGATAAAAAAAAATGTCGCTGCTTAACATTTCAACAATTTAAAATTTAAAGCAAATATCTAGTTATTGTTGAATCATTGATTAACATATTTCAAAAATACATTCGTAATTGATTCAATAGATTCACTGATTAAGATAAGATTAAATACAATAAAATAAATGAAGTGCAATAAATGTAGTCAGAAAATGTATAATTGCTTACCTGAAATCAAATTAAAATTACAATCCACACACAAATGAGAAATGCAATCACAAAACTTACCTAAAAAAGAAAAAAAAAACTCGTTATTTCATCATGTGAATAAAATACATTGACTCAAATTCATAATCAATGCACACAGAATTATCAAAGATTTGTTTTAAAAAGAGCCATACCTATGAAATTATCAATATTAAAATATTGTCACCTGGATGCGTTCATCCAAAGAGGAGAAAGAAATTAATGTGCATTACACTCAAAACAGAAAGCAAGATCTTAGAAATTCTGCAATACATGAAAGTTGAGTATTTCAAATTACTACTTCTAACCGTTTCTGCGTGAAATGGTGAAACCCTGAAGGTAGTGGGATTCTTTCTGAAAGATTCGGCATTGTACAACGATTCTGTCAATCATTCAAGCAAAGGGAAATCAGAGAAAGCAGTTTGGAACAGTTCAGAAATCTCGCGCCACTAATATACACCAAACATCATTCCCGCCAAGCCCAACAGATGCAGAAGTTTTCGACAGTTCACTTAAACAGAAAGTCAATTCGAAATTAATTTGGAAAACTCTAAGCGTTTGGGACTCTAATGTAAAAATTTGAACGGAATAAGTATATTTGAATCACAATAACCAAACTTCAATTAATGCAAGTGAAGTCTACCACTAGATCAATTACGAACCTTGCGCGCGCCTCTGGCTAAATTTGATTTTTAAAAAAAGTTAAATTTTCTATGTTTAGCTTTGACCTAACATGCAAACGTATCTGCAAAAAAAAAAAAAAAAAAAAAAAAAAAATTTCAAAATTTATGTAAAGTGAGATTTTTACGTTTAAAATTATTTAAAAAACAATATAACTTTTGAAAAATTCATCATTTAAAGAAAATTTTAACTCAAATATTTTAAATATAAGTTTTAAATGTCAAGGATAACATAAAAAATTGGTGTTTTTACGACAAAAGGCAAATGAAGCAATTTTTCTTGAAATTGCCTCAGATTCAAAAGAGGGCTATAGGTGATGGACCTCATAATTTTGACGAGGACAATTCCCAAACTGGCATCCATCTGTCCTAATATTCATACCAACGAGACTTGAGCCTTGACAGATTTAACTGCCGGTATTTGTCCGGTATAGTTGTTAGGAACGCTGACTGCTGTGCCGTAGAGCCTGGGTTGGAATCCCGGAGAATTCATGCATGTTTGTAAATGTATAGTGCCTTTGTAGCATGGAATAGCCGTCGAGGCGCCAGTCTTCTCGTGAGGTTGGGAGACGGGGAAGAGAAGTGGGAAGACTTCAGTCACCTCCAAGGTGTTCTCCCTCAAAATTGGGGTGGAACCGAGCTAAATCGGATTGTCACCTACGACAAACGACAGGCATATATATCTAACCCTTTGCTACTATCTCGTGGGCCTCGATCTGACACCGTCAGACAGGTGACATTAGTAGCAACAGATTAAACTTGCAAGGGTCCTCTACATGGCGGATATTCAGTAGCAATAGGCTTGAACTCATGGCATGCCAATCGGCTTGGCGAGATTTAAACCAGATGGCAAATATTCGAAATATGGTATTATTGGAGAGAAAAAAACACTTAATGCATAAACATCTGGATGACTTTACAAATGCCGAGATGATACTACAGGAATGTGACGTGTTTAATAAGAGGATATGTGTGTGTGAATAAGTGGGGATAAAATTTCATTTCGGAAGGAAATATAAAATCGTCTTGAGTGAAAAGTAGGGGCTTATATATCGTAGGCAACTGCTTTTTTGCTTCTTTTTGTTTGATTTATTCCGTGTCTGGGTTGCTCAGTTTTCAAATTAAAAACTGTCTCAAACTTTGTCGCGTCGTCTGGTGCGCAAATCACTCCAGAAGGGAAGGGGAAAGCGAAAACAGGATTCAAATTTCGAATTTTTCTTCGAAGTAGACCAGTTAAGAAACGAAAACTAATCGCTTTTGCGATTCTGAAGGAAAATCGATTCAAACTTCTTGATAGAGAATATATTCGATAATTTCTAACGACCTTCGCTATTTTTATTCTATTCTTTAGTCGTTTAAGAAATGTGTTGTAATGTTTAATAATATCGGGTCTATTCCCATACGAAAACGGAAAATGGAAATTTTCGAAAGGATTTTTAATTGGATTAAAAAAAAATATATAAACTAAACTCAGTGGCACAACAGCCCAGGTGCATGAGCAGATGTTCCGCTCAGGTGGTCAGATAATAGAATATTCTTACCATAATTTTTTTCTTTTACTTTAAAACCTCCAGAAACAATATTTACAAAGAATGAATCCTGATGCTATATAGCGAGATCAGACACGTTAAAGCTATCGGGGCTCAGAGTTTTCTCGTTGGTATGGAATTGTCGTTTGGAGAGTGGGATGCTAGCTGAGGTGTCATCCTCATCATTTGAAGAATGTTCAGAATGATGAAGGATGATTTAGAGTGCTACGTTAATAAGGAATGAATAAAAGAATTGAGTGAGTGAATATTAATGGACACCCTATTCCGCAATTCGAGGGATGTTGGCGACAAACCTC
This sequence comes from Trichonephila clavata, assembly GCA_019973975.1. Classification (NCBI taxonomy): domain Eukaryota; kingdom Metazoa; phylum Arthropoda; class Arachnida; order Araneae; family Nephilidae; genus Trichonephila; species Trichonephila clavata. The sequence continues at coordinate 84,045 of BMAO01031383.1, read as the reverse complement.
ATGATCAAGTGACGAAGATGACATTTGAGCTGGCACACCACAACAGCGGAAGATCGTTTGATCTCTTGGCAGATTTAACGTGCATCGCCCCCCTACACGGTACGTCTTCAGCGGTACAAGGTTCGAACTCATGATACGCCGGCCACGAGTCCATTACCTTAACCACTAAACTACCACGGCCACACCATGTTTCTGAGAATACCAGAGCCAAATTGATTCTAAAAGGGATCGACAGATTTTGGCATTCAGAAAATCTATCGACTCCCGCCGGGATCTAACTCGCAATCTTGGGTTTTCAGGGCATATACACGCTATCTTTTAGCCAAAGAGCCGACAAAATAAATAAAAATAAAAAATAAATGTTTTTTCCCCCATGCATATTGATTGACTCATTGCCCGTTCTAGTCAACATAGGATATAGTTCAATTTTCCTTTTTAATTCACTCTCACTTTTTTTTTAAAATTTCTACGGGACACAATAATGTTTTTTAGTCTATTATGAATCTGTGCATTTCTACTCTCTGCCACTAACATAATCAATTTACTTAAAACTCGACCTCCTCTTTTATTCCCTTTTAAAAGAAAAAAAAGAGTTCCACGAAATATATTTCTCTCTTTATAGTTTTGAAGTAGAGGGTATTTCATCCGCCATCCATCACTTGTTCGGATTCTCTTTTTGCCCCCTGAAAACAAGTCATCTTGCGACAGAGAGAGGATGGGATTCCAGTCCATTTTTAAATGAAAACCGTCTGCCAAAAGGAGGGGTGGGCAGTCTCTGCCTCGGATGAATGGTCTGCGGCCCTTCTCGGAAATTCGAAACGGGTAATAAAGGAGAGAACGTCATTCAGAGAGATGATTGGGATGAGAGAAATGATGATGAATGGATGACGGAAGAACATAGAGGGAGGGATCCCGGTGCTCATCCCTACAGGACAACTCCCACAGTTATCCGACACCCAAACGGATTTTATTTGGAAAGAGAGAGAGAGAGAGTAGCTACCAATCTCGCTAATAAAAATTCAGTTCGCTTCCCCATGAGTAAGAATTTTCACTGAGATGTAATTTAACTCAAGACAGCAAACGCAATTTAAGAGGACACAGAAAAAAAATCAAATTTATAGAAATTTTTTTTATTATTTATTTGTTACATTCAGTATATATACTGAAAATGGTTTTGTTTTTCAGAATGTTTCTTGACGATCTAAGGTTTGCTCGAAAATTATATAGCTATTTTTAAAAAAAAATTAAATCTCTATTTTATAATAAAAATAATCAAGTATTAGTCTGATTCTTTTGATAACTTATACAAAATTTTCGTAAGTATAAAAACATTTCAAATATTTTGTTAAGGGGAAAATAGTTTTTAAGGCACTATAAGTTTTCATATTTTTGGCTTTTCTTTAATCCTTCTCCCATTTGGAAACCATTTGAACTTTAATTCTCCTGTTCAGTGTCTCATACTCTTTACTTTTGTATTTTGACTCTCATGGTCGAGGCTGTGTTGTCATGATCGTGTACTGGTGGATGGCAAGGTTTCTATCGAGCCGTAGGTTAGAATCCTGATGTCACTAAAAACCCATTGTGCTCAGGACTGAGATGCACGTTAGATCTGCATTTGATGCATTGGAAATTCCCATATTGGCGTGGTATGGAGGTTTTGAAAGTGGGGTGCCGCAACCAAGGTTTCGCTAACAATAAAACATAGATTTTATATTTTTCCAGATTGAAAACATTTTTAGGGTTTAGATACAGAGCTGTATCATTTAAACTCGTATTCAATCTTGCTGCAGATAGTTCTTGCCACGGAATAATGCAACATTTTTTTCTTCTTCAAATGAGCTGTATTTTGGAAGTTAAGTCTTTGCGGACACAGCAAGTTCCTATGTGGGAGAGCCAATTCATTGGTGGCACCATCTAGTGGCGACTTTTACTATCAAGTTTTTCATGATTGAATTTAAAAAATGATACAACATAAAAGTGAACTCCCGTTTTGTGATGCAGTTATTATAATGTTTCTCTCCATGCCACTTTACATTTCGAAATGTATTTCGGCGTGAAGAAATGATATTTCAATCGTATCCAGACTTTTTTAGAATACAGTCGAGAAGATTAAAGGCCATTTAGAGAGAGGGGAAATATTGTCTACTCTTTGTTTCGTTCGAAATAGCCCACTCCCCATCACGATCGATGAGTCATACACATAAAACTGTGTCGAGATGGGAGGGGGTGGTTTGTTCTGGCCCATAATCCACTACACCCCACAATCGGGAAAGTGATTATTGGAAAACAGAGCATCGTCGAAAAGAGCATCGTCGCTTTCACTGTATTCTCATATGACAAGAACATGAATCGCGTGAATGAATTTCTATTGAAACTATCTGTACACAATATTTTTTCCTTTCAAGTTTTCGCTTTAAATTAGTTGTTTACAGTTGGGTAGTAATTAATATTTAAGCTTCCGCTCAATAACTTGGACGAGGAGGTTGTGCTCTTCGTTTGATGTCAAGTGCAAACCTCCTGCAAGTGACTTCCCTTCCTTATTTCAACCGACAGCATCTTTTCTAAAAACTGGATTCGAACTCAGATACAGTGGTCCATTTACACTGTTCTCAGCATGAACGCACAAATGTTTCTCAGTTATTTTTTTTAGAAACTTCGCACTTTGAAACAACGAGATAGTAATTGGCGACGGACCTCGTTATATGGTTTCGAGGTTAAATAACGTCCGAGTTAACGCCGTAATCTCTAACACCAGTCTGGGCACCCTAGAGGTTATGGAAACAAACTCAAATGGTATTTTACAAGATTATCTTAAGAAAATTATTTAAGAAATTCTAGTGAAATTTTGAATGAAAATACTTGAAAGTATTACTCATGCTCATGATATACGCTTATGGAAGCATGATTTAAAAATGATATTTGGGGCAGATATAATATGGGGTGTGATCGCCTCTGGCAGCAATGTGGCTCTCACAAAGAATTCTCCTGCTGTTTAAGAGGTCATGGAATAATAAATCCTATTGCTTCCCGAAGGCACTTCTTGTGTTTTTAAGTCGGGGAGTAAGGACGTCTTAAGGCATGGGCCACCTGCGCCCGTGGCCTCAGCCACAATGAGGTGTCTAGTCTCATTCTCGACTCAACCTTAATAAGATCATGATTTGAATAATTTCAAGGATCAAATGTTATTTTCGGTTGTATTATCCCAAAAACTGGGAGTTTCGGACGTTATGTCAACTGGCTACATGTGTAGACCTAGGCCTACCACCATCCACGGTCATTACTCATTCAGTCGAAAGGCGGCAGATGTTCTATCCAATATATGCAATTGTAAATCATACACATTTGTTTGCTTAGGGTTGTTGTTTGTACGAGTATTTGACAACGAATGCAATGTGCTGTCTATTTTTAAGGGTCGTAGGTGGGCCCTACATTTGTGTAGGGGCCCAGGGCATCAAGAAAGATTATAAGACGTCCCTGGTCTCCATCTCCCAAATGATCTTCAACGTAATCCGGCATCCAGAATTTGTGTCTAAACCATTGTTTGCGAAAGTTTCAAAAATTATCCTAGCTTTCAGAAACACTAGTAAAACTAACACAACATAGGGTAGTACATGAAGTATATATCTTATAAGGTTTCTTAAAAATAAAAGAGAAAGTAGAATTTGATTAGATAATTAAGAAAAGCGTAATTTCTTTGTTCATGTTTGCCAAATTTCGCTAAAAACAAGTTCGGAAATTTTTGAAAAATCATTTTAAATGTGTTTGCTTTTCATCTTCTTCATATCAGTTGTTTTAGCCTCTACCAGCCGTACTCCGCATACTGCCCTCGGGCCGCCTTCTTTCCATAGAGCTCTCGGTCATGACGCAATGCTCCAAGAAACACTCAATCTTTAAGAAAAATGTATTAAAATTTTAGCGATAAAATCTATCAATTAATCAATTTCTTTTGGTTGGTGTAGTTGTTGTTGTATGTTCCCTCCTTGGATACATACGAAAGGCGAGATATAGATGAAGAGAAACATGCAATACAATCACAGAAGAATATAATACAAATGATGATCCCAGCATAGAACAGAAAAGGTGCCCTATTTTCCATTCGAGACGCGGGAATCCATTTCAGACGAAAGCCGGGCTATTTTTAACGAAGATACATCCATGCTTTATTCGGGATTAGAACCCGATTTCATTCTACTACAAGCCGAGTGCCATAATCATTATACTGGCTGTGGCGACCGTCGGTGTCGTATAGGGGCGAATTAAGAGACTTTTTTATAACTGTAACTGTGATAGCAAGTAACATCGAAGTGGCGACTAATTTAGAATCTCAGCAGCCAGATCCCCCCTACACGAGCACAATCAAAAATCCATACTAAATATGATAGGGACTCCTTTCGCCCCGAAACACCTGCGTCTAGCCTTTCCTTTGCGAACGAATTAAACCGTCCGTCGGCACCCTTTGAGGTACACAAGTGACCCTCAATTAATTATCCTTCCTCGAGGGGCGCACTTGGCCCACTGTGGAGCGCAGGGGCGGTGCTTGGCACCGAGCCAAGGAAAGAAACGTGAGGGCGTTAAAAATTGAGCGAGAGGATTTTCTCGGTCTTAATCTCGATGGACAAGACAAAGCATTGGGAATCAGGCAGATTTTAGGAGTAAAAGCTGACATAGTGCGCATGTTCAATGGCAGTTTACGAAAAGTCTGAAATTAAGAAGGAAAATTTTTTTCCCCTGAACGATCAATTTATTTCCTAAGTAGATTTTATCACTAATCAGCAGGCGAATAATCTTAACACTGAAATTCATCATAATTCTTTTAACTAAGATGAAATAAATTAAGTCATTTCAGTAATTTTTGGCGAATTTTTTTCACAATAACAGTAAAACATAAGTTAGCCAAAAACATTAAACTTTTTTTCTCTAATTTAAATTATAAAAATCAAAAAATATTTTGAAATTAATGTTTTGGTTTATTTTATGTTTGCAACGATTTTTGTTAATCTTAATTTTATCTATATACTAGCTTTTACCCGCGGCTCCGCTCGCGTTGATGTCTTTAAATAACTCTCAAAATTATAATCATTATCATTAGAAAGTAAATAATATAATATAGTACAACATCCATAACCGATTTTCAATTGCGACTCTGCATAATGTTCCGAATCTACGTCATTATGAAGATGCACTCTCATATTCGTTTTCAGACTAAATTTTTCAACTTTTGCCCATAAGTTTGATGATTTATAGAGACTGATTTCATCTTCCTCCTATGATATCTGTACTATCTCGTAAATCCTGAAGAGTCTGATTTAGCGCTTCTATAGATTTCTTGTGAGACATCGTCCTTTCATCCCACACTAAAAGTTTACATTGTCGAAGCATCCTGCCTCGAGAGCCACTTTTGCTGAAATTGTAGATGGGTGAATCTTCATGCACAATATTCAACGGTAATTTTAAAAACGGAATGTACAGTAAAACCGCCAATCAGTAGTGTCGCGGCTATAGCGGAAGAAGCGACAGCAACTGCTATTCTCTGTTTTTTTCTGACGGACATTAATAAAAAGTTTAGCAAAAGTGTTTTTCTGGTTCCAACAGAGGCGTTGAGAAAAAAGAGTGCACCACTGCCGGATTCTATTTTGCGTAACACTTCGTGGAAAACGTGATTTTGTTCTGGAGTTAATTAAGGGATAAATTCTGTTATTTCATGTTGCAATGCTATAAAATCGTAGTTTAATTCTCAAGCAATTTCATTATCGAAGCCATTTCTGTCAACACATCTAGGACTAATCATTCCAAAATCATGTAGCTTTTTCCCAACCATTCTGAAAACCTTGATTGCGTTTCGTTGTAGATGTGTTCATTGAAAGGCATATTTGCTTGTACTTGACGCAATCGTCGCAAAATATCTTCCACCATGTAGTCTTTGTACTCATTTCAAAAGGTTTGGGGATTAGAAAGACCGAAGATGAAATAAGTATTGCGTAAAGCTCCCTGATTGAATTATTTGGCGAGTGACATTGTATGGCTTCCTCCATAGTAATATCTAGTATATCTTCAAAGTAATACCTCCATGTAAAATATCTGGTTCAGTATAAGTGAAAAATTTTGTGCAAAATATGAATATTGTATAATTAATTAGGTTAAGAGAATTCAAAGTAATAAATATTCAATAATTCAAAACTTTTTATGAAACTATCGATTAATATTACCGTAGAATTTTCAATATCACGCGCGCGCAATTCGCTAAAACTTTATTTCGTTTCCCTCTTTAAAAAGTGGGAGAAAATTTGCATTAAAATACCTGGGATTGTCGGAATAGAGAACTTCTTAGCCAACTTGGTGATATTTCTCAAAGTTTGAGTTTGACATTTAACAAACGTAACGTAATAAATGTTAGACATTTAATAAAAAACCATTTAAAAAATTGCTTTTTGTAAAGATGCTAAATTACACTATTTTTCAGTTATTGGTTACAAATGTGAGAAAATTTTTATAAAAATTTCCTTTATTGACCAAATGCATAATTTTACACCAACTTGGCGGAGAGTAAGCAACGTCCCATGGTTTTACCCTCGTAGTTCCCGTTCCCGTAAGAATATGGAGATAAAATATAGCCTGTGTTACTCGCTGATAATGTAGCTTTCCATTGGTGAAAGAATTTTTAAAATCGCTCCAGCCATTTCCGAGATTAGCCGGAACAAACAGGCAGACAGACAAAAATTTTAAAAATTGATTTTTTGATATAAGTACCTTATATACCTTTAAATGCATTTAGTAAAAACATGCTAATTTGAAATTACAAACAGACACTTCAATTTTATTTATTTGTATAGATATAAAGGAGAAAAGCAACTCACTCACTTACTGACTAATCACGATATCTCTGGAACTATTCAAACTACAGACTTGAAATTTGGTAGACATGTTCCTTTTATAGATTAGACAACAGCTAAGAACGGATTTTTAAAAATTCGAAACGAAAGGGGCGTTACGGGGGGTTAAGGGGTGTTATAAATAATTGTTCCCATGTTTATACTGCTCAATGTATAATTTTGAAATTGGGTAAGCAGATTCCTTTCATACAGTAGAGATCCGCTACAAAATGAGTTTGGTGAAAATCGACCCCCAAGTGGCGTTGCAGGGGCTTAGGGGGCGTTATAGATAATTATTTCCATTTTTAAACTATTTGACGCACTGTCTTTAAATTTGATAAATAGATTCCTTTCGTAGAATAATGATCAGTTACAAAACGGGTTTTGTGAAAACAGATTTCTAAGTGGCGTTGCGGGGGATTAAGGGGCGTAATGGATAATATATCCGTTTTTATATATAAACTACTTCACCTAACTGCTTGAAAATTGGTAGGTAAGTTTCTTTCCTGGAGTAAATATCCGCTACAAAATGGGTTTTGGAAAAATTGACCCCAAGGGGTGTTGCGGGGGTTTAAGGGGCGTTATAAATTCCGATTTTTAAGTTCTTAGACGTACAGTCTTGAAACTTAGTAAGCAGATTCCTCTCATAGGGTAGAGATACGCTATAAAATGGGTTTCGTGAAAATTGCCCCAAGTGGCGTAGCGGGACTTAAGGGGCGTTATAGATAATTATTCCCATTTTTAAACTATTAGACGCACAGTCTTTATATTTGATAAATAGATTTCTTTCATAGAGTAGAGATCAGCTATAAGAAGATTTTGTGAAAAAAGACCTCTAAGTGGCGTTGAGGGGGATTAAGTGGCGTAATAGATAAATATTTTCGTTTTTAATCTACTTGACCTACCTGCTTGAAAATTGGTAGGAATGTTTCTTTCATGGAGTAAATATCCGCTACAAAACGGGTTTGGAGAAAATTGTCCCCCAAGGGGTGTTTCGGGGGGTTAAGGGCGGATACAAATAATTATTTCTATTTTTAAACTATTAGACTCACAGTCTTGAAATTTGGTAAGCAGATTCCTCTCATAGGATAGAGATACACTACAAAATGTGTTTTGTGAAAACCGACCCCTAGGTGGCGTTGCGGGGGTTCAAGGGGTGTTATTGATAATTTTTTTTGCATTTTTAATTTATTGGGCGCACAGTCTTCAAATTTTCCTAAGTAGATTCTTTTCATAAAGTGCAAATCCCCTACACAATGGGTCTTGTTAAAACAGACCCTGAAGTGGCGTTGCGGGGGCTCAAGTGGCGTTATAGATAATTATCCCCATTTTTAAACTGTTAGACGTACAGTCTTGAAATTTGATAAGCAGATTCCTTTCGTAAAGTAGAGAACCGCTACAAAATGTGTTTCGTGAATATCAACTACGAAGTTTAATTTCGGGAGATTAAGAGGTGTAAACGATAAATAATTCCATTTTTAAACTTTTGATAATCCTGCTTGAAAATTGGTAGGCATGTTCCTTTCATGGAATAGAGTTCCCCTAACAAAGAGTAAAACGAAAATTGACCCCTAAGGATGTTTGCGAGAGGTCAAGAGGAGTTACAGAAAAAATTTCCTGTTTTTAATTGTTAGTGAGTGAGTGAATATTAACGTCGCACTGATTAGCAACACGAGGGCTTTTGGCGACGGGCCGCGTAATTTTGAACCATGGTCAAGTGACGCGGACGACACCTGAGCTGGCACCCCCCTCTCTTAACTACCACACCACACCACGGGAGGATGTTTGAGCTCTCGACAGATTTAACGTGCATCACGCCCCTACACGACGGATCTTTAGTGGTATTAGGATCGAACTCATGACACGCTAGCCATGATCCGATACCTAGACCACTCGGCCACCACGGCCTTTTAATTGTTAGACCCATATATTTGAAATTTGTTAAGCATGTATCTTTTGTTGAATAGGGATCCACTAAGAATGCATTTTAAGTAAATAAAGTTCTGGGGGGGGGTGCAGGGGGTTACTGGGACGTATTGAAAAAAAAATTACTTTTTTCGAGCTACAAGGACTATAATAATAAAATTTGGTTTGCATTTTTCTTTTGTTGAATTGAAATCCGCTAAGAGCGGTTATTTTGGAAAACGGCTCTCAACGGGATTACGGGGATATTGATAGTAAAACTTTTGTTTTTTTCTGTTAGATTTAGACTTGAAATTCGGCTTGCATGTTCAATTTACGTAGTAGAGATCCACCAAAAATTGGTTTTGCGGAAATCCACTTGGTTTTTGGGTTATGAAAGAGCAAACATCATTCTATACTTCAATTTTAGAGATTTTTAGAAAATACAAATTATATGAGTTCTGCCCTTTTCTTTATCAACAGGCTACAGTTACAGGTATAAGTATATTTTTCAATACAATCGAATTCTTAATGCTAGGACTTAGATATCAATAATTTTTACATATATATAAGCAGTAAAAATTTATAAAACATCATGAAATATCCAGCGAAGCGGGCGGGTAACGGCTAGTAATATATATTCATATATAAACAAATAATGCATTAACCAACATTTGATGATAGAAATGACGGAAAATATAATTTGCCCAAATTCGTAACACATTTCTCTTAAATTTATAATTTTGAACAGTTGTATACCGATGTATTTTAACATTAGAATCAAGTAACCTTTCACGCTCGCGCGAAAATAAATTTTAAGGTGCATTGCTCTTTCAATAAATAAAGCGCATGTCAAGAGTAAAAACAAATATTTACTCTGATGACAAACTTTACTAACAATTTTAATAGTTTGCTTAAAAGAACATTTATTGAGAACTAATCGTTAAGTAATAATGTGGAATTGTAGCGTACTATGTATATTTTCATGATTTTAAAAAAGAGTTCTTTCTCAAAATGAATTGAAATTCATTCCTTTTTTGATGGCGAGGTTAGTTTTTTAAGCTTTTTTTTAATGCTTTACCGGTTTATAACTTAGGACACTTTTACTTTGAAATAAAACTGTAATTTTTAAAAAGAAAAAAAGTATTTCAAGAAATAATTAAATTAACAATAAGTATTAAATAAGTTTCGAAAATCTAAAAATTTAAGGATGCGCTTTATTATAAAGGGAGGGGATTTAAAAAAAAGCCTCATGGGCAGTGCAGAAGTCTTTACTGCTTCTTTCTGGGATGTATGTGAAAGATATATTCAGAATGGACGTCCACGAAAAAAAAGATCGGATTTACTTTTGCTATTCTTTTGGTACTGTACTCCTTTCTGCTTACGAGATTATCTCGTCATCCACGTGGATGTGATTCTTGACGTTCCTTACATCAAGTGGATTTGAGGCTCTATCCACTTGATGTTCTAAATTATGAAATCTAAGAATCGTCACCAGTGGTTCTGTGTGATGCTGTTTTTTTTTTTCATTTTTTTTTTCAACAAACGAGCCTGATTTTGCACGTGAATCGAATTGGAAAAAGTAAGAACACGTACGTACCGTAAATAATGTCTGCTTTCCCCAGTAATGAACCAATTTTTCAAAACAAATAAATCATAACCTCAAGTTTGTTTTATTTCTTAGTTCTTATTGTATATCGAAGCAAAACTCGCATGAAAATTGAAATAGTTATTATTCAAAATTTTATCAGACCAATAAGGGGCCGTCTCATTTTTTCTTCGATATAGAGTGTTTCAAACTATTTATTTAAATTTCTTTTTTGGTACGCTAAAAGGGTTAAAGTATTTTGATATTGCGGTTGGGTTTCCTTTATCGTGTGTAAGTCACATTTTTAAAATTATTTTTTATTACAAACGATGCTTTAGTGTGTTATTAAATCGGTGAATTAATTGAAACCTGTACCATTTTAGGCCTATTCAATACAGAACCATCACACAGAGAGGCTCATATACGTAAAATTTATAGAAGCTCAAAGTCATTACACTGATAGGGTGTGAAAGTTTGGGGAGTGGGGTGCCATTCAGGTGTCTTCCTCGTCACTTAATCTTGGAATATGACGAAATCAGTCCCCCAAAGCCCTTGAGTTACTATAATGTGCAAAGTTATTAAAAAATTTATCACAAAAACTTTGTCCCTAATTTTATGTTAATTTTTTGAGTCTTAAAAGCTGTGTGTTTTTATAAAAGCAAAAAAAAAAAAGAAAAAAGTTTCGTTATTAAGTTTTTTTTTTACTTAATGGAATTAAATTTTCTAAATCAAATCTAGTACAGAAATCAATTCTAAGGTGTCCACAGAATTTTTTAAATAATTCAAAATTCGGTTGATTGTTAATTGATATCACACAAAGAAGCAAAGTGAGAGTGAGTGAGCGAATATTAACGTCGCACTGTTCAACTACGCGAGGGCTTTTGGCAATGGACCTCGTAATTTTGAACCTTGGTCAAAGGACGAGGAAGACACCTGATCTGGCATCCCCTACTAACTACCACACCAACGGGAGGAAGTTTGAGCTCTCGACAGATTTAAAGTGCATTGCTCCCCTACACGGCGGGTCTTTAGTGGTACTGGGCTCGAATTTATGACATGCCAGCCACGATCCAATACCTTGACCACTAGGCTACCACGGCCACATCAAAGTGAGAGAAATGGACTTCGGGCGACGAAATTACTTTTGAATAGTGTTGGTACCAAAACAATAACTGAGCTGAAACCCCACTTACAGAATATCTAGTGGCCGCGGTAGTCTAGACATCGGATCACGGCTAGCGTGTCATGAGTTCTATCCCAGTACCACTAAAGACCCTCTGTGTGGGGGAGCGATGTACGTTAAATCTGTCGAGAGCTCAAACGTCCTCCCGTGGTGTGGTGTGGTAGTTAGGAGAGGTGGTGCCAGCTCAGGTGTCATCCGCGTCACTTGACCATGGTTCAAAATGACGCGGACCATCGCCAAAAGCCCTCGTGTAGCTAAACAGTGCGACGTTAATATTCACTCACTCACTTACTGACAGAACATCTAAATCACTCTAACGTGAGGATTTTGAAGCGACTATGAGTGAAGTGGTCATGGTCGAGAACTTCTGGATAGTGTTGTTTCTGTCAGGTTGCGAGATCGAGTTCTGGTGGAACTAAAAGCTCGTCTTAGAACTCGTAGAAGGGTATTGCACGTGTAATCGTTCTAGGCCCAAAGTTATTGAAACACGTTAGCGTGGTGTGGAAGTTTGGAGATACGCATGCCAGGGGCTCATAGATGCCCTCGTCGAAGTTTCAAAATTATGAGGTTCCTTCGCTTTTCTTTCGAATGCAATATTTATGAAATACCATATTCAATTGGTCTTGAGTTGTGAATTTTTGGCTTATAGATTCGCTGGCTTAATTACAATACATGCGGGATGTTATTGAGCCATTTTTCTTAACCCAGAAAATATTGAAGTACAGCACATCTCCACGACACCGAAGAGTTCGAATACTTTTCTGTGTGGTGGGATGTTTTCAGTTTGCCATTGCACTTTAAGTTATGTGATACAAAAATTTTGAAGAAAAATATGTTTTGCTTTTGCACTGATTGAAAATCTCATAATCTGTTGTAGGTAACTTGTAGTCTGAAGTAAATAAATAAAATAAAATTATTAACCATGTAAGACGTATCCCTTATATTATAATTTTCGTTACTTAGAGATTTGAAACTATACTGGATAATAAATTGAAATTTTTAGCTGCCCTTTTTGAAGAGAACTTTGCTTCATCCTCGGGAAAAAATCCGACTTTATATATAGCTATAAATAACAATTTTATGTATTTTATTATAACTTTGAAAGATTTGAAATTGAGATTTTTTTCTTACTATAGAAATATAAAGTTAAGCAAAGACAGTTGAGTAAAAACTAATGTGTTACTTATCCCACATATAAATATATAACCAAAATATCACAATTTTAATACTTTCAATCAAAGTACAACAAAACTTTAATGTTTTCTAGTAAATATTTACAAAACTTGCGTACTTTCTTTTCCTTAACTAAAACTTAAGCGATTTTACACATTTTTCTATTTTAAATGGTAACCAATGTGGAGATGAATTTTTATGGTTGTATTTAAAGCATTATAGAATTCGTTAAAGAATATTTAAAACTATGAACAACTTTAAAATAAAAGTTTACAACGTGGCTTCAATACTGAAGAGCAAAAGAGAAAAATAGAGAATATACAAACATCTACAACATTCTTGCACCTGGAACAACGGAAGTTTATTGGATCAAATGATTCGAAAAACGTCAAAACTAAAGTCATACTGGTGAGCTTATTGTAACAGACGTACAAATTATAAAAAAAATATTTAATTAAAAGTAAATATGACATCAGATATAAAGCGCTACACTCTTTAAAAAAATTAAACAAAAAATCTATAAAAATGATTTTTTTATTTAAATTTTCAGGCTCTCTCTCTTGTTTCCACACACATTACCCTTTCTTTTTAAATTAGAAACACAATAAAATTAAAAGTAATAAAGAATTTCAAATTGAATTGATTCAGGTAAAAATACAGTCTGTTATCTAATCCATTATCTAAAAAAGATTTTATAACTGAAATATTTGACGTTTATAAATATTTATAAATATTAAAATTTTAAATATTTTTTTAATTATTCCAAGCGATATATATTTCTTGAATAATCGAGAAAAAAAGTTAGCAGGGAAGAAAAAAATATGGATTCTTTGTTGTATTTTAATAATTTTTTTTTTTTGCAAACCGAAAAAAAATCCCAACATTTTTGATTTTGACATTTAAAAAAGAAGTAACCCAAATTCATTGTTTTTATTGTACATAAATGCGAAATAATAAAGATCCTACCTTAAACAGAAAAAAGGCCTTACGGAAGAGATAACACTTCCACAGAAATAAAAGGTCGCGGTAGCCGAGTGGTCTAGGCATCGGATCATGGCTAGCATGTCATGTGTTCGATCCTAGTACCACTAAAGACCCGCCGTGTAGGGAAGCGATGCACGTTAAATCTGTCGAGAGCTCAAACGTCCTCCCGTTGGTGTGGCGTGGTAGTTAGAAGAGGGGGTGCCAGCTCAGGTGTCGTCCGCGTCACTTGACCATGGTTCAAAATTACGCGGACCGTCGCCAAAAGCCCTCGTGTTGCTAATCAGTGCGACGTTAATATTCTCTCACTCACTCACTCCACAGAAATAAAAGTCTTAGAAAAAAAGCATTTTAAAATTTGTAAAGGCAGAGATTTTGAGACTGAAAACACATAGAGAAGACTTCAGATATTTCTAATAATTAAATATATTTTAAATTGAGAGCTTCTCAACCGGATGCAACATTTAAAAAAAATGAAAATATGCAATCGGACCTCTATGTAACGAATTCGTTAAATACCGAAGAAAAAGTTCGTTGTGAGGAAAATTCCTTAAATAGAGATTTAGCTTTTAATGCCCATTGCAATCCACATAAAACAAATTTTGAATTCATAAACAATACATGTTATGTTAAAAAAGTAATTATTCAGGCTTTTTCTTTCTTTCACATTCCTTTTTTTTTTTTTTTTGTAAATTAATATATATTTATTTTACATATTTTACTCATCATAAAGAAATCTGCTAGGGAAACAAGGAAAAAAAAACATTTTCCAGGAATACACTGCATTTTCAATTCAAAAAAATAATTTTATACAAAAATTTTTAATTACAGTTTATAGTTTTAATCCTGCATGTAATTTAATCCATACCTCACTTTATAACAAGTAATTTAAGCCTACACTACCACATGTGTCCTTAAATTTAATTACTGATAAAATCTGTTAATTTTATTTGGGTTTTTGTGTTTGAAAAATTCCAGCAATATTATTGCTGTAGGTGAGTCAGGCACCTGATAAAACCAGTTCAAAGTCATTGATAACCATAAAATGTGCTAAAATAGAAAAGTTTGCAAAATGTCCTGAAATATTTTAAAAAGGAGGGGAAAAATTCGAATTACAAGAGAACATAATAGAAAAAATAGAAAATGCACTTCTCTATTTGGAGGTTATTTTACGAAGAAAAACGTAAAATGTTCTTGGTTCGAGGAAAAAGTTTGCAAATTAGAGATTTGTTTTATGGAGTCGAACAGTATTTTTTTCTTCTTTTTTTTTCATTTTGTAGGTACTGTGTAACCTTAAAAAAAGTTTTATCCATTTTCAAAAATTAAACGTAATGTGTGATAGCATGAAACAAAACCTCGACTGTGATCTAATCGCCAACATTTCCTACCAATCAATTTGTGGAGCGCCCCCTCACATCCCCGGTCGCTGCTCTGGTTTTTACTACGACTACTACAACTCCTACTACGAGGTGGGAGAGTGAGGAGGGGGAGAAGTGCCCGGATGCTATCCTCCGAGATGAGAAGGATCATCTTGCTCTTCTTCATTCCTCTGGAATGTTGCAGTTTTACGAGTTTAAGACGGTTTCGTTCCAGTGGAGTTCTCTTTCTTTTATTGCGCAAGTAAGGGGAGAGGGCGTCACCTCTGGCCTTTGAGGGCGAGTTCATTACAGGATTGCACAGTTATATATCACTTTATTTATTTTTGAAATCATAAAATATTTTACTTACTAATGATTGCGATGGTTTTTCTTTAGCCACCAAGAGATTACTGTTTTAGCTACCAATATAAATTGTACCTGACTACTATTCGAATACCTTCCAATAATGAACTTAATTTTACAAATACATGTGTTAAATTAGCAATAAAATCATTTTATAGCTCGTATCGGATTTAATAAAAATTAATACACTTAACAAGCATTTTATTACCATACCATCTTTTTACCCAAGTACCTATAAAATTAATTTATAAGTCACTAGGAATTCAAAGAAGAATTGAAATAGTATCGAATTATATTACGAATTTTACGTCATTTGAGAGGCTGCCATGTTTATCTCGATAACTGTTTTTTCTACATTTTAATTTCTTCTTGGCATATTTTGGAATCAGGTCATTTTCACTGTTCAAATTTTTGCGCAAGATAACGAACTTGGCAAAATGCAGAGGAAGTTTATGTAGTCACCTCATATCGGAAACATAATTGTAGTGGTTTGCCATATTAAGATCAAGAAAAATAAATTCGAAAAAAATATATATATAATGTGCGAAATATATAATTGTGCGAAATATATATTTTTTCCATTTATTGAAATTTAAATTCAATTCTCTATAATAAAATTTTTTAAAGTGATGTAGAAATTTTCTTAATGTAATTTTTTCTCAATGTAACCGCGGTTAAAGGTCTTGAGAGTTCTTTTTAAGCATCGATTTTTTTTATTTGTAGTTTGCCTATAATGATATTTGCAGATTCCGAGCTCCTTGGACAATTTCAGCGAAATTAAATTTCTCGATTCTGAAATATTTTCTAAGCGACTTTCTTTAACACATTTAAATCAAAAATATTTTCAGAGAAACACATAACTTTCTTTTAAATGCATTTTTCAAATGGTTCCGGCCACTTTAACAGCATCTGAACACAGACATTTTTTCAAAGCTTTTCTCAAATAACATGACAACAATAACGAGCTGTTGAAGGCTGAAATCGGACATTGCTTCAATAAAAACCGTTTTTATAAATGGTGTTCATTAATAATTTTTTACTTCAAAATAATTTGTAATCAATCCTTCCTTAAATTATTATACGATATTTTCTTGTCCTGATTGTTCTTGTTCCTCCTAACAATTTCAAGTTGTTTTTTTTTAGAAAAAGATGTGACATCTTTAGTTTGGGGAAATTTCCCATAAAACTTCAAAAATAAATATTTTTTGATCACGTTTCTTTCTTTTCCAATATTGATAATCTAAAAGATTTGGATGTAATTCGCGTTTTATATAGCTCAACAGGATTAAGTATTGAGATGCATAGAATGGCTCTTAAATAACTCGGTTTTCAAACATTAATTCGATTTATCTCTGAGATACACTTTAAATGAAGTAAAATCTTTTTCCGGTATTTTCTGGACTTTTAAGAAGAGAATCAGGATTTTCCAGAATAAACAGGAGTCAAGAGAAGAGAAATCTTGAAGCTACAGTAACCATGCCATACAGTAGATCCCCCAGTGCAATTCAGCTGATAAGGCAGGGTTTTCAGCTGTTCAGTTTTTGTTGTTCTAGTTTCATTTATTTTAACTATAACAACTGAGCACCATAAGTAGGACTCATCGAGTACGATGTTCGAAAGTATGGGAGGCAAATTATTCAAAGAACATATAATTCTTTAACAAAGCTTAAAATCCCCGATAATTTTCAGCAAGAATTGTAAATTTTATTTTTGAACATTATATTTTTTACTGCATTTCTCTGAGATTCCCGTATTTGTCCGAGAATTTACTTAAAAATGCTTCGATATTCTTCATAACTAATATAAACCTTGGGATGTAACGCACGCGCGCGCTGAGTGCGTTCATTTCAATTTATCCCTCAACGTTACGGATGAGTTGCACGTGTCCATCTGGATTTTGCACTACTTCAAAAGTTACAATTGCGTGTATTGCGTCCTAAATTTGTTATTTTTCTTAGTAATAGATAGCACAATTAGACTAAATGATAGAGATATTCTCTCAAATTCAATAAATCACTATAATAAGTACTTCAATTTTTGTAGTGAAATGGCGTCTGTTCCACAGGCTTTCGAAAGCTAAAGGCGAGTGAGATGCCAAGTGTCTGTATATTCTATATCTATCTATTAACACAACTGTACTAAACTTACGTTTCTTTAAAAAAATCGCTTGTTCCAATACGTGCTTTTTAAAAAGAGCCTTGGAGGAAGGGGTGTGGGGGGGGGCAATGCAGGAGGAAGATCCGAACGGAAGTTTTTACTTTTGAATAACCACCCGCGTGTGATGAAATGTGTGAGCTGCAGAAGTTAAAATAACTCAACAAACATAAGTCAGATGACCAAATGACAATCAAATAATTTTTCAGGTGCATCTCTCCTGATTTAGAAATCCAAAAAACATCAATGGTATTTAATCGGATATGTGACAAATTCGATGACACGTTGAAAAAACGCTAAATTCTGGTTCCTACAATCGATAGCAGTCAGAATTGGCTGTTGATATTATAAATAGGTTTTGGCTGCCAATATTATAAATATGTTACCCTGCTTTTAAATATCATTATTAGGCATAGATATTTGAAGATATTACGATATCAGGGCATCATAATACTTTAAAATATCGCTGCCATTTTCTTTCTGTTATACTGATTTTCTCTACCATTTTGCTGCAACAATAAATCTTCCATAAAAGAAATTCTCTGACAGATGCATCTCACGTTTTCTATAGCTAGGAGTATTGAAAATCTATACAAATAAATAAAATTGAAGTGTCTGTTTGTAATTTCAAATTAGCAGCTTTTTACTTAATGCACTAAAAGTATATACGGTACTCATAACAAAAAACCAATTTTTAAAATTTTTGTCTGTCTGTCTGTCTGTCTGTCTGTTTGTTCCGGCTAATCTCGGAAACGGCTGGTGCGATTTAAAAAATTCTTTCACTAATGGAAAGCTACATTAACGGGGAGTAACATAGGCTATATTTTATTCCCGTATTCTTACGGGAACGGAAACTATACGGGTGAACGTGAAACTGAATGCCAAGATGAACGCCAAATTGAACGCCAAGCTGAGCTAAGGAAGTCGTTGTTTTGGTTACTGGCGACCGATGCTCTTCATGAGATATAACAGTGTTACGCGCACATCATAATTCGCTGACACGTGCCATAATTTTTTTTTATGATAGTTATCTCACTGTTCAGTTAAGTAGAGCATCGGCTGTTTCGGATGCACTTTTAAAAATAATAAATCAAGGCTTCATAAGCAAAAAGCAATGCAAGAAACAAAAAATTGATAAGTTTTAATCCTTTCTCTTTTTTTTATTTACATTTTTATTCATATTTAAACAATAGTTATTATTTGCTTAATATTTATATTGTAATCGAAGAATAATAATTTTCAAGGTATCTTTCATTTTTCTACCTCTCTGTTTTTCTTAATTCAAATTGTTCTTAATTTCTTAATTGTGAGTTTTTTTCATTCGTTATATTTAAGCTGTTTTAAACTTTAACAGCTGAACTTTAAGTATAATAATTAGAAATCAATGTTAAACATTGTTAGGTTTTTATTCATGAAAATATTTCAGATTTTGATAAATTACTCTTAGGTTATTTTATTTAGTTAACTGCGTAGGTAGTTGTTTCTAAAATAATTCAAATTGTTCTTAATTTCTTAATTGTGAGTTTTTTTAATTCGTTATATTTAAGCTGTTTTAAACTTTAACAGCTGAACTTTAAGTATAATAATTAGAAATCGATGTTAAACATTGTTATGTTTTTATTCATGAAAATATTTCAGATTTTGATAAAAAACATAGCATTTATGATGATGTTCACAATCTCAATATAAAAGAAGATTCGTGGTTGTGTGAAAGATACATTTTAGCACCTATAAACGACCAGGTTACTGCGCTTAATCAGCGCATGTTAAATAAGCTTCCTGGTGAATCACAAACATACCTTTCCATCAATACAGTTTGCAATCCGGATGAAACGGTTAGTTATCCAACAGAATTTTTAAACAGTATAATTGTGCCTGGTCTACCTCCTCACAAGCTAGAACTTAAGATTGGCGTTCCCATCATACTACTCCGTAATTTAAACCCACCAAAACTTTGCAATGGTACTAGGTTGCGAGTAGTGTCATTGCAAAGAAACGTTATAGAAGGTCGTATAATATCCGGATGCGGAAAAGGTAACATAGTACTTATACCACGAATTCCCATAATACCATCGAATTTCCCGTTTGAATTCAAAAGACTACAATTCCCTGTAAGTGTCAGCTTTGCTATGACAATTAACAAGTCACAAGGGCAAACGTTAAGCAAAGTTGGCATAGATTTAACTAAGAGTTGCTTTTCACATGGCCAACGTAATACGTGGCATGTTCACGTGCGAGGAAATGCCACTGGCGTTTTTGTTTTAGCTCAAGAAAATCGTACACCAAATATTGTATATAAAGAGATTTTTCAATAAATTTAATACTGTATATAGAGAGGATGTTCAATAAATTTATACGAAAAAAACCACACAAAAATTAACAAAAAACAAAGAAAATAAAAAAAATAAAACAATAAACACCAAAAAGCAGAAAGAACACAAAAATATAAAAACAAAACATTGATTCACAAAGTAAAAAAATGACATTAAACTCTCTCTCTCTGTATATATATATAGCGTGTATGTATTTCTTAACGTGGAATACAGAATTATTAAGTTTTCGTAAGATCTGTGAATTGAACAAAACACTTTTTTGTAAATTTCTACGTGAACGAAGTCGCGGGTAACAGCTAGTATAAAATATAATTAAACAAAGATCATATCACATATAACACATATTACAATTTTTTTTCCCGAAACATGTTTTGTAGCATTTTAAAAAACACGGAACATGTTTTTAAGATTGTTCAAAATCTCACACACATTATTACTCATAGCATTTTGAGAGAACAGGCAGGGAACAAATTTTCAGTTGTCAGCTTCCCGCAAGCCAATGTGACCGTACCAGCAAAGTGGTCAAGGTAATGGACTCGGGGCTGGCATGTCATAAGTTCAAACCTGGAACAAGCTGAAGACCCTTCGTGTAACAATGCATGTTAAATCTGTCGAGGTTCAAACGTGCGCCCGTTTGAGTGGTGTGAAATTTATTGAGATGAGGAATGCCAAGTCTAGTGTCGTTCTCATCAAGTGACCATGGTCCAAAATAACAAGGTCTCTCTTCAATAGCTTTTGTACAGTCTTATAGTGTGATGTAAATGTCATTTTCATCCCGCAAGTATGTTTCTGAAATAATCATTCCCAGGGAAAAATAATTTGCTTCAATAGATAAACTTGATGCTCGTGAATATTAATATAACCGTCATTTCAGAGCCTTATATCAATCGATTGACGTTTCCGAAACTTTTTGACGGGATCGTCTAGTTTGCCCAATAAATTAATTAACTTGGTCGGAATGTCTGGACAGTCAGGGCCGACTGAAGGGTGGAGCGAACGATAAGTCTCTTTCCGAAGAAATTTTGAAATAACAGCATTATTTACTGATGTAATGAGTTACTGTTCTTCTTCACGACTGTTTTGTTTGGCTAGTTATGGAAAATTTGGCGCAATTTTTTCTCTCTCAATTCATTATTGATTTCAAAATATTTTATTGCCTAATTTTTCTAAAAAAGTTAAAAAGTCCTAAATTTAAAAAAAAAAAATAATTTGTAACGTGTTTTTAACGCTTGTCTCATAACATGCGTTTACATTTAATAATCGATTCAAATGAATTAATGAATCAATTGCTCACATTTGGAAGCTGCACGAAAGGTATTAAAAACGAACAGCGTAATTTTGAACAATGGATGATGTCTTTAAGCTGGTAATCCTCTATTCCATACCAAGTCAACGCGAGGACTTTGAATCGCGATAGATTGAACATGTACATCCCCTTGAAAAGGCAGGTTCTAAAATCAATAGCGTTAGAATAAAAAATAAAGTACATTCAGTGAAAAACATTCAAACAAAAATTATTTTTAACTCGTTTTTATTGATACGAAAGAAAAAAGAAAGAGGGAGAACGAGCTTCGTCTTGAAATAAATCTCGAGTTGTTTTTCCTTTGTATTAGAAATCAATACAAACCGGTCCCAGGGCTTTGACTCTTACAGATGTCACTAAAACCACACAAAACCAAAATTTTAAAGCGACAGCACACAACCTTAAAAAAACACAAAAGCGTAATCAAATAAAAAAAATTGGCAATAGCAATAAAAATTAGGAGGGGAAAAAAACCAGCCCGAAATGCACCAACAGATGCCCATTGTTGAACAGATGCGGAGAATGCACAGCCCACTACAATGGGAAAGTGACGTCACGACAAACGATCGATACAACGGATCGTTTGGCGACGTTCCACAAGCAAGCACCCCCGACGCCCATCATCATCCAAGAAAGGAAGAAATTGCATTCTGTAGGAACGGAACAGAAGCCACACAGCGCTGTCGTTGTTGTTGTTGTTTTACCGTCGTTAAGGAAGAGGTGGATCGTTTCGTGGAATGGGGTCAACCGGCAGGGAGGGGGAGGGATTTAATGTCAATGTTAAAGTTATCGCAAACCGTGGGTCTTATGCGAAAATTACCAAGTCCAGATTTTGCTGGACAAATATACTATTTTATGAGGTCTGTGGTAATCTGCTGGAAAAGACGCTGTTGTCGTAATCGGCGGGTTTTAGGTTTGATACTAAATTTCATTTCAGATGGTAGTGCATTTGAGACTACACATATTGCTGAAGAATACGATCGGAAATCAGAACGTGTTTTTCAAATTAAAAAAAGAGCTCCAATAATAATTTTATTTTATGATTTCTCTAATAGTCCAGTCATATTAGGGTTTCGCTGTGGAATGAGAGATAATAAGCTGAAAACTCGTGTATATCTTTATTTTGGCATTCTAAAAGTTGTCTCAAAAGTCTCATGAAATCTCGTGTCCGCGTCTTAAGATATTCAAGGTCAAAGGTAAAAAAATTCGGTTTTTTGCAAATATTTCGTTTTCTGTGGCCTTAATGTAATTTACATTTATTATAAATATTGTAGAGAATAAAATTTTCTATAACTTCATTGAAACACAATTTTTTATACATCAAACCGTTTTTGAGATAGAGGGCGCTGAACGCTTAGCGCTTATTTATCTACAGCAGAATGCAAGGTCAACCGTTAGTCACATGATATATTACGCTGTATATAGTCTATTAACCTTAAAAATATACATAATTATGAATATTTGGCTTTTTTATTAATTATTACATTACATTTAGTAATAGATTTCATTAAACAAGTATATGTTTCTTTTATAACTAACTTTTGAACTACACTGTTCGTGCAGTTCAAAAGTTGTTGACAGATATGCTTAGAGTATTTTTTAATTATATTCTATTATTATATATACTAGTTATATTTAAAGTAGAAAAAAATAAAGTAAGTAATTTTTAATTATATTTTTATTTAAAAAATATCGTTTTATACAATTATTACAAATGAAATTCGGATGTAAAGAAATTTTACGAAAATTTTAATAATAAGACAAACATGAATGTTAATTTTTTGCCTCTTATTTTTCATTGTCTTTCGATCACTCGAAAATTTGCAATTCATTCTCTTTATTTTCGTTGTCAAGGATATTTTTCTCCAAATCTTGAAGGATTTCGGAATCAAAAGTACAATCTTCATCGAGATCGCTCTCGTATCGTGAAGCATTGAAGCAAGCTTGCCCATTACACTGGCCACAAACTGAAGAACATTGCAACCCCGATTTCCTACATCCACAGCGAGAACCACCACAACCATTTATGCAGTTGCAATATATGGTATTGAGTAATTCATCTGGAGCAGGCGGTAATATTGTCGTAATCGGTTCCAAGAATTCATTCCACAGAATCCAACCCCATTCCTGGGGTTCTAAATCATTCCCTTGCCAAGTTTGAACTTGATAATATACACGGCTAATGTGTTGCTGAGCCGCTGCACTTGTTGGTGGAAGATTGGATAACTGCACGGTGACTTGATGAATTGAGCGTGTGTGTATCGTAGATTATCAATACTGTTATCAGATTTTGGAGCATTGTATATCGCCAACAAGACTCGTAATCCATATTTTCATGTAATATTTGTAAAGGACAGTTTTCTTCTTGAAATACTTGAGCTAGTTGATCCAAGTTCGGAAGATTCTCAATATTCTAATGAAAGTTTTTTCCCCCTTTTTTAAAAAATGCAGATCTTCTATCACAGCCACTAAATGCGTGCAGAAACAAAATGTGTTTTTTACTAATGAGGATATTTATCAAAAGTTTTGGAAGAGTATATTTGAGTTTTAACACTCCCTTTGCCAACTTTTTTAAATAACACTTATTTTT
The DNA here is from genome assembly GCA_019973975.1 of Trichonephila clavata. NCBI lineage: Eukaryota > Metazoa > Arthropoda > Arachnida > Araneae > Nephilidae > Trichonephila > Trichonephila clavata. Next base: position 60,248 of record BMAO01031383.1, on the reverse strand, counting down.
GATGCGCTTGAGTACGTCCAATCAAAATGACGAGCAAAACAATATCTTCTCCTACCATGACGGCAGTCCTGTGATGTTCCGATTCTCCAATATCTGTTTCTACGATAAGAACATCTGCGTCATCTTTGGCCTGTTTCATCGTGATATCAACAGATTCTAATTTCCCAATCAACATGTTAGTAAAAATTTTTTTTTATTACATCGATTCGACAAAAATTTCTCTTGGCTAATAGATACTATCATTGTTTCGTCGAAACAAACATCATTCGATTTTGATAAAGCAGCAGTTCTTCTTAGCTGTTCCATTGATTTTATGTTTTTGCTATAGTCTGAGTATCCATCAAATACAACTACAATTTCAGAACAATAATGTTTTTGTAAATATTTTAAGTATTTATCTAAAATTATTTAAAAAGTATCGTCTTTACTCCATACGATGCGATGCAAAAGAAACCCACCATCGATAATGTATGTTACATTATTTTCATCGAGGTCACAATCTACAGGAGTCATATTGTCATATAATGTCGCTTTCGTGGTTTTTCTCATGGCATCATTATCAAATAAAGTTGATGGATATGAACTTAGTTCATATTGGAGATATTCTTGAAGATTACGTTCAAACTGTTTGCTTACAGTTATTCTTTGGAAGAGTAGCAATGGATCAAATGAAACTCTACAACCGTTAATTTTGACAGATTTGTTGACAATCGAAAGCGGTAAAACCTTATCGGATCGTTTTAACTTTATTTCATAAAATTTTAAACCAGTTATCTTTACCATTGATTGTAATCCGATTTCATGAGCTTTGTGACAGTTAATTTGATCATTTCCAATTGTTACAGAAGCTAAAGATACCAATTGTTGCGTATTTGGAAAGGGATTATGAAGTGTAAGTCATTCAACTAGTTTACTTACATCAGTATTATCTCTTTTTACTCTTGAATCCTTAGCATCAACGTGTTGTTCAGTAGAGTCTAAAGAAATTGTACAAAACTACTCCATCTCGTCACAAATTGTATTTGTAGCGTACATAGCAAACACCCATTTACATAAAACACTTTCTTGCGTACTTCGACCACGACATACTCCCCCTTCTGTCTTCATAGATTTCATTAGACTTTGTTCGATAACCATATCTGTTCATGTACCAGAATTAAATTTCTCTCTTCATTTCACGGGGAAGAATCCATTTTTAAAGTTCTTAAAAGTCTGTCCATCCCCATTTTATTTTCTAAATCGTTCATATCTTGAATATATAAATGTGTAGACTTCGCATATAAAAAAGGACTACTAGCGTGAAAATATGGCAGCATTCTTCGTACAGCATTAAGATGTTCTTTGAACAGTCCCAGTCTTTCAGCGCGAATAAAGTAGAGTGCTACTGATACCATTTCGAAATATTGTACCCATAATTGTGCTGTAGGACCTCGAGCTTTTAATTCATTCTATTTATTCTGAAATTGATCAATAAATAAGTTTGAGTAGCCTACACACCCTTTAATGCCTTCATAGGAAACATTTCGGCAATTGATTTGTTCAGTTAACTCATTTAACACACAATCTTCATGTCTTCGAAGATTATCATTGACAATACAAGCCGTAACAATGTATGACCTCTGATACTTCTTGAATAAGCATGACCACACATTCAACATTTTGTCGACTGAATTCGTAGCATATATTTTACCTAGAGCTTCTTTGAATCCACTTCCGTCCATTATGTATCCAGTCGATCCAAAAAAGGACATGAGCATATGTGAAATCTTCCTAATTTAACAACTATCTTACATAATTCTGAGTTAGCATCCGACGCAGCTACTATTTCACGTGCTTTACAGTAGAGAGGTTGATCAAAAGTAATTAAACACGTTTTTTGGCCATGTAACTTGGCAATATTTGTAGCGCAATGTAAAGTAGTATAAATTGTGTCTACGTTACTGGCAGGATGATCAATAAAAGGAAGAAACATGACCTGAGAAGTAGAAAAATCCTTAAAATTTTTAGTGCGCTGTTCGAGAAAGCCATTCCACCCAGGTCATGATGAAATATTCTTCCGCTTTCCGTATAACCACAAAAAATCAATATCGTTTAAATTCTTTTCTGTTAATGCTTGATCACCATATAGATTTTCGACTTGAATTTTGCTGTATCCAGGTACAATTGGTTTTTCATATGCTAGAAGAGATACTTGTGATATTGCTGCTAACTCTTTTGCACATGGTTTGGTTGTACATTTTTGTATACGGTCATTGTAAAGAGCAGCATCTTTTGGAGTAACAATGTGACGGGTGCTTACGCGTTTCACTAACCTTCTCAAATTCTTTTTAATTGTATTTATTTTAACCAATCCCCGCTGAGAGCTAAAAGTGTGACTTATGCAAATAAGATAGTTTCGGGTTTAGCGAGTTCGAAAGAGATAAAAAAGGGAGAAATGAAATGAAGAGAAGAGGATGACTACCTGTTTTGATAGAGGAGTTAACTACGAAATTGATTAAGAAGGTGATTCTAGGAGATTAGTTTAACTAAGTGAAGTTTGTTAGCAGAAGGAAGATAATTGAAAAAGGTTCATTAATTCGGTTCAGACGTAACTGAAGATATCAAGGATTGAAGCCGCTCTATAGATCCTTCAAATAGTAAAGAATCCTGTCTTAAAGAGATATCAGGTCGGATGATGGGCAGTCGAGATTGGTGCAATCGGAGAGTAGTGGGAGTTGTCGTAAAGGATCGAAATCAGGAAATGTATAAATGGTAGTAGAGATATAGTTGCAAATAGACGCGATGGAGTGGAGGTGAGAAAAAAACGTGGACGGACGGAATCTGCTGTTTCTTCGGGGGGGGGGTGTATATAATTTCAGGGAAAAAAGACCTTTCTGGACTGAAAGAGAGAAAAGAGGAAGGCCAGACTCTTGGAATGAAAACGTACAAAAGAAGAGATCAGAGGCCCAGGTAGCTCGAGAAAAAAGAAAGATTTCCTCGTCAATGCCCTCTCGTCCCTCCAGAAAGCGGTATAGAAAGGTGGAAGAAAATAGTTCTGAAAGAGCAGTTCCAGGACCATCCCACAGATTCAAGTACAACAGACCTCATCAGGAAAGGAGCTGTCCATACAATCTTCGGAGCCGACGTCGAGTGGACAACAGCCAAGTTCCAGTTCTCACAAAGGAAAACAACGCCTCAGCAGGAGCATATCAACTTCAACGGACTCGATGGAAGAGGAGACCCAGAAGGTTGGAGCGCAGAGTGGACAACCCTAGGACAAGGTCATCCAGCACAGATGCCATGGTTGGAGACAAAGCCTATGCAGATTGGATCTAAAGACTAGCCAGGTTGTATAATTCTAATTTGTTTATTTTTTTCCTCTGACAGACAGTTCGGAGTATTTTCCATGTGGGCTAGTCTATTTCTTTTGTAAAATTAGCGTACAAAAGCGTCACTGAGTTGTGTGCATTTTCATATCGGTTGAAAAGACTTTTGTATTTAATTTTTTTCCAAATTGTGGAAAAACATTTGTTGAATTGCAATTGTTTTGCTACACATTAAAGACGAGGCTTTATATGTGAGATTACTTGTATTGTTTGTTGTAATATATTCTATGTAAAAAATGTATATATTTTTGTGTGTAATTATTAAGATGTATAAGTAGTGTCTGGTTTCTGGGCGCGGCGTAATTAGGAATACTAACAAAAAACATTAACAGCGCAGCGCGATTGATTGGGAATTTTTGAAAATGAAACCAGATAAAGGTTATTTTGTTATGAAACTATGTATATATAATATAATGTATGCCATATTTTATGTCAATAAGGAAGTTGTATAAAAGTTCTGTGCATTTAATGTCCTGTTTTAGAAAAAATTGACAAGGTTTCCTTTCAGGGCAGCAGTCCCTGAACCTAGTGATGCGATGAAAACTTTGATGTCGTGAGAAGATATTAATGTAAAATTTTATTTATATTAGCACTTAAGTAAAGTGCATGATCAGGGTTTTTTCCTGGAAAGGTTTTCCCCTGATCTTCGCCCGAATGGGATGTACTGTAGGGATTGTAAATGTGTACAAGAGCAATAAATTAGAGTGGAGTACCCCTTTTGAATAGTCATTTCTGTGTGCTAGTTTAATTAAAGTTTCTAAGGTTCGTGAGTTAAAACTTTCTACAAGTTCAGTATTTTCAGGCATTATAAAGTTCGTGAGTTAACTTTCTACAAGTTCAGTATTTTTAGGCATTATAGAGTAGTTAAAATTTTGTGCAGGTTCAGTGTTTTTCAGATGTTAGGTAAATTAAGCGAGTTCTTGCAGGTCGTTTAGACCTTCAATAAGTCACGCTTTTTTTCTTGGAGGGGGTTGTGACGGGTGCTTACGCGTTTCACTAACCTTCTCTCAAATTCCTTTAAATTGTATTTATTTTAACCAATCCCCGCTGAGAGCTAAAAGTGTGACTTATGCAAATAAGATAGTTTCGGGTTTAGCGAGTTCGAAAGAGATATAAAAGGGAGAAATGAAATGAAGAGAAGAGGATGACTACCTGTTTTGATAGAGGAGTTAACTACGAAATTGATTAAGAAGGTGATTCTAGGAGATTAGTTTAAGTAAGTGAAGTTTGTTAGCAGAAGGAAGATAATTGAAAAAGGTTCATTAATTCGGTTCGGACGTAACTGAAGATATCAAGGATTGAAGCCGCTCTATAGATCCTTCAAATAGTAAAGAATCCTGTCTAAAAGAGATATCAGGTCTGTGATTTTTCTAAATTAAGTTATAAATGCGTAGTTTGATTGTATGCGTTATCCGCCGGGGTTTCAGTTAGCGTTCCGTCGTTCATAATTGAATTCTGAGCTCACTCCACTGTAATTTGTTGTTCTTAAAGTTTGATTAATATTTGTGTATTTCTATCATAAGGATTAATAAATAATAGTGATTTATTATTTACGTAGTTGTTAATTATGAATCCAACATACCCAAATTTAGATAATGTGCAAAGGGGAGTTAATAATCATAGGGGGAGTGAGAGACTACGACAACAATCTTAATCATCCCCATAACATGTAAAGTATTATTACCATCAAGAGAATGGACATTTATATCAGTATTATCCCCAACATATTGTACTAGCGCCCCTGATTCCGATGATAAAATACGAGGCTATAGATGGTAAACTGCTGAAATTTCGTACTCCACATTATTACAATACGAAGCTGCAAAACCCAAGCTAAATAACACATCTATTAGTCTTTTAGATCCATATCTTCTACGAAGAAACACAGAAAGGCTTAATAGTAGCTGTGATGAAAATGATCGTTCTCGTAATGCAGCCATTATTGCATAACTTATTGACGTGCATTTTGTTTTTAAATAAGCTATTTTTCCTTTTCTGTTTTTCATTATGACTTCTCGTAAGAAATGCAATAAACTTTTTGGTACATCTTGATTTAAATCATCCAACATTTTACTTGGAGGTGGATAAGACTTGGTTTCAACGACAGATGGCCAAATGTCTTCACGAATAAGAACTGCTGCAGCTTCTACAATTCGCAACCGTTCTTCTTCAGGATCCCTTTTTTTATTATCATACCAAGCTTTTGATAATATATTAGTTTGTGTATCACGAAAAGGATATGATTGTAAAAGATCTTACTTTGTCGTAATTATTATATTCGTCAAATATTTTGTTGAAGTCTCGTAATTATAGTTTTATCATCTGGTATATACCCCGTCAGGACATATATGAGCTCTTTCAATGTAAATTGGGAATCGTCGTGATTTTCGCGTTGTAATTAAAAATCTCTGCCATAGCTTCTGAGACTTGACTATCTTGGCGAGACTTCTTTTCAGTAGATGGTAGCAGATTCAAGAAATTAGTGTAGCAGAGAGTATGATATTTTGCTTCAGAAGCGATCAAATCATTCTCACGAAGTATATGATCTTTCACTAATTCTCCTATAGAATCACCACGTTCTTCTGCTTTTTTTAAAACATTGTCTTTAAACTCAAGAGTACTCTACTAATCTTGCGCCTGTACTTCTCTTTTTTTTTTAGTTTCTGTTGTTTCATCAGCTACTTGACCACAAAATAAACAGAGCTTTTTGAAATCAAACGCTTCATTTCTTCTTTTACGAGGGACACTAGGTGATGATAAAGGTTCACTGTTTCCAATGCGTCGTTTCGATGCTGCAATAGAATTTTTACTAATGTACATTCTTCAATAAAAAAATGCCAGTTGTGTTCGTAACCATATATATGTTTAAGGTTTATAGACTTTATACGGCGTATTATATCATGTGACTAGCTGTTGACCTTGCATTTTGCTGTAGATAGCCAACCATTGCGCGTTCAGCGCCCTCTATTTCAAAAACGGCTTGATGTATTAAAAATGTTTTAATTAAAGTTATAGAAAATTTTATTCTCTACAATATTTAAAATAAATGAAAATAGCTTTAACGCCATAGAAAACGAGATATTTGCAAAAAAACCGATTTTTTGACCTTTGACCTTGAATATCTCAAGACGCAAACACGAGATTTTATGAGACTTTTGAGACAACATTTAGAGTGACAAAATAAAGGTCCATACAAGTTTTCAGCTTATTATCTCTCATTCCAAAGTTGACCCTTTTATTTGACTAAGATGACTGGGCTATAACCTTTAGTGTATCGGTCACCACAAAAGGGAATAAATACATAATGCGATATTTAGGGGTGCGTCTCACAATCACTTGAAAGTGTTTAATCCAATATCCTGTGAATGCTAGGTTATGGGAAGCTCAACATTGAAATACGTCGGTTTTAAGCCGTATGGATACAAAGAAATATTATATATATATACTAGCTGACCCGGCCCGGCGTTGCACGGGGTTTTACCGAGGGTATAACTTAATCCCCATGTTATATAATTTCCTTCTTTATTTCTGACGCCAGCACTTCTGTGTGGGTGTGACACATACGATGTGAGTGCATGGCCGTGAGTGCGTATCATGGCTTTCTCGTTTAACATTTTTCCTTCTCTTGACAAAATCAGCACTTCCAATACTATTTTTCGAAATTACTTTGACTTCTTTGTTTCTTTCTTCTCCGCTTACCCCGGAGTTGCACGGGCTTTTACCGAGTGAATGACTTCATTCCCATGGGAATTTCCTGTTTCCCTTAGGACGATAGCAATTATGTGTGTGTGTATGCGCGCGATGTGAGTGATTTCTTTAACAATGTCATAAAAACTCCCTTTTTCGAAATTTGTTCTTAAGTTGGTGTGGTAATTAGGAGAGATGGGTGAAAGCTCAGGTGTCGTTCTCATCACTTGAACGTGGCTTAAAATTTCGAAGTCCGTCGCCAAAAACTCTCGAGTAGGTGAACAGTGCGAATTTATAAATCACTCACTCACTTTCCAATTCTTTCGTTGCAGTTTTTTAGTCCTCGGAAATGAAAATGTAGCCTTTTTAAAAATAGTTGTATGTTGAAAAAAGACAGAAAAGTAGAAATTTTTCAAATTACAAAATTTCACTACTATTTTAAATCTTGAAGTAAAATTGCGAGGATTTTTTGAAATGTTCAACACATGGGAATAAAGTTTCATGCAATTATCTTTTTTAAAGAAGAAATCATTAAATGATTGATTTAAGTATTTTGAGTGTTTTATTAAAATTTGTTCAAAAAGGTTTTTGGCTTTTTATTTTTTAAATCACTGATTTGATACAGATAAATATTTTAAATGAATCTCAGAAGTGTATTGAATACATTCTTTCATCTTAATCTGACATCAATAATGATTTAATTTTGAAAATTATATTTTGAGAAAATGATGAAAATTGAAGCAAAAATAACTTTTAACTCGCATTTTTTTACTCGCCAAATTTGCTGATTTTTGCATGTTTTTTTTTTTTTAACATTTATAAACCCCGTGCACCACCGAACGTATAACACGGGGGTAAACAACACAAACAGAAGAGAAAGGATTACAACACAAACATCCATGCCTTCTCCGGGATTCGAACCCAGTCCCTGCGGCACCACAGTCAGCTTCACTGACCACTATACCGGATGGGCGGCTTTTTGCATGTTTAAGTCAGAACTTTTTGGTTTAACCCTTGAGTTGATGTGAAGTTTCAGGTGAAACAGTTGAAAGCTATTTGGCGCGAAACCATTTTTCGACGCCAAGGCTTGGCAAACTGTAAAATCGCGTATTTTTTTTTTATTAAAGTTTTTATTTTTTAGGACTTAATTTTTAAGTTAATGCTTTCAAACTTCACACATTAATTTCGAAAACGAAGGACTTTTAAATAAAAAATGTACAAAAAATACTGTTTAGATTATTTCTTGCAATAACGTTATTTTACGAAAATCACAATTTTTTTTTTAAATTCCGTAATTTTTAAGCAATATTTTCAATTTTCATACAGAAGTTTGATAACATTATTCTACAAAGGCAACAAAAGTTTCGTATGATTATCTTAATAAATAACAAAGTTATTCAATGTTAAGTTAAAAATTTCGACAATTTTTCGAAAAATCTTTAAAAAAAAGTTTGGGGCATTTTATTTTTTAAATGACTGGTTCTAAAAGAAAAAGGCTTGAAGTTATTTAGTGTAGAATATCGTTTTCATAACACGGAAACAAATTCATACGCAAGAATTTAGAAATAATTTGCATAAAAACGCATCAGTTTTAACCCTTTTTAAAAAATTCTTAAGAAATAGAAAATATTATTATTTTGCAAAAAAATTATACTGTATCGTGGCATCGTGGCGAAAGAAATGATCTTTCCGATTCTGTAATTATTTTTTGTCTGATTTAAAAAACAAAAATCGGATGGCTGTTTAAATAACGTCGAGAATACCGAAAAATTTCACCCTCTGTTCATTCACGACGCTAGGTGGTAAAAATAACACGCAGGGTTAAGACAAGCGTTTTAAGGTTTTTAATTAATATCTTTTTAACTAATTACAATATCGGAATGAAAAATAGTTTACGTCCTATTCTCAGACCTACTGAATATACGCACAAAATTTCATAAGAATCGGCCACACCATTTCGGAGGAGTTTGGTTACAAACACTGTGACAGGAGAATTTTATATATTAGATATATATAGTTTTGGGTTCAGTCCAATTATTTTCGTCTTATGGGGGGGGGATCGTACATTTGGGGATCGTAACTTCAGTGAGTCGCACTGTTCAGCTACTCGAGGACTTTTGTTGAGTCGCAACTTTAAGGAAAATGTGTTTTATAATATAGGGTGTATAGAAATATATTTTTACATTTAAGAAAATGAATAAAAATAAGTAAAAATGATATGCACATGCGACTGTTTGCTTCGTACAGAAAATATCAAGTTTTTTTTTTAGTGAAAAGTAAACCAGGTAGCACAAGAATTTTTGCAACCTTGTTTCAAAATAGCTACACCGCAAGAACAAGTTGTATCATAGTCAAATTTAAAGGTACGTAATAGCAAAAATAGCATAACCACCAACCATTCAAATACACCTTCAAAACCTGAAATTTAGGAATAGTATAAACATATTTATGATGACAAGTAACATGTTGCCGGATCAAAATCTGGCCAAACACCTGCAGACGTACACCTTTGAACTTCTTTTTTGACACATGAAAAGCATTATTTGAAGTAGAACACATCGCTGAAAATTCGAATCACTTGGGGGGCATTCAGAATGTAGAATCTGCAATGTTTCATAAAAGTGGTTAGAAATCTCGCATAGACTTGATGTATTGTGCGCATTAAAATACAACAATAAAACATTTTTTTTTTAAAAAGAAGAAGAAAAAGAGTTGATGTTTTCTTTATAGAACATAAGAAAAAACTGTAAGTGCATGCCAAAATACTGGCATATGAGTCCTTCTATAGATATCTATAAAGGGACTCACTCACTCATCCCGATATCTCAGGAACTATAGGACTTTCATACTTGATATTTGGTAGGACTTTCATACTTGATATGTCCCTTCCCTCGAATAGAGATCCACTAAGAACGGGTTTTTTTTGTGACAATCAGTCCCCAAGGGAGGTTGCGAGGGGTGAAGGGGCGTTACAGATAAATATTCCCGTTTTTGAGCTATTAGACCCCTACAGACTTGAAATTTTGTAAACACATTTCTTTTATTGTGTAGAGAATCCACAAAGTGCGTAAAAAGAATTTCGACTTCATTTTTAGAAATTCAAGTCATATCTTTTTTTTAATCAAGAAGATACTTTTTCCTTCAAGATTATAAGAATACATTTCAATACAATCGAATGCTTAATGCTAGGATTTAGATATCAATTATTGTTGTTGCCGCCCATCCGGTATAGTGGTCAGTGAAGCTGACTGCGGTGCCGCAGGGACTGGGTTCGAATCCCGGAGAAGGCATGGATGTTTGTGTTGTAATCCTTTCTTCTGTCTGTGTTGTTTACCCCCGTGTTATACGTTCGGTGGTGCACGGGGTTTATAAATGTTAAAAAAAAAAAATATTGTTGTTGTCGTGTCCTTCCCAAAGGGAGGGAATGAAAGTTGCCATAGCCTGTGAGACAGGTTGGACTTCTTAACGATAGATGGCGACTCCACCTCCACAATTTTGGCATGGTACTGAAGGGGAGGGAAATATTCTCCAGCCCCCTGCACTCGTGGTTTCTGCTGCGACCGCCCACAAGACTTTCGGACTGATTTAACGAGCACGTACTCCGTCTATACTCGGTGGTATTTAGTGGCATCGGGCATCGAACCCAGGCCCTTCGGTCTGGAGTCCGATGCTCTAACCACTAGGCTACCCACGGCCCTTATAACAATTATTTATATATGTATATAAACAGTATACATCATGGAATACCCAGCTATGTGGGCGGGTAACGGCTAGAATATAAAAGTGTTCATACTACGCCTATATGCCTATATAGTGATGCTATAAATGGGTTTTAAATTTATTGCATTCAATCGAAAAATTTTGTGTTCTTAAGAATGCTTCTAAATTTGAAGAATATGGTTTATGTGTGATACAACGTCAGGTACACGAGTACAAAACTTTTTTAAAAAATTACCTCTACATTTGTAACATTGCGAGATTTCCCTTGAATGAGAACAGCTTTAATGGGTAAATTTAGAGAATCTCTCAGATGGGGTATCCAGAAAGAGCGAAACGATTAAAAATGCTTGTGATTTATTCTTCTTTGTGTGCATCTTGAATATAAAAATCAATAAATAAGTACACGGATTCATACGCTCGTCGAATGTGTGTGTGTGTGATATCTACTTTTCTTTATCCTCAGATAAAAATAATTTTCAGTTAAAAAAAAGTTATGAGTGGTGAGATATGGAGCAACCAAGGAAAGTCAAATCTCGTACTTGTAAAATTCCTACTAAGTGATAAGTTTTCTTCGCTCATAATTTTTCATCATCGCAGAACTATATTTAACTTTAATGAACGTTCCATTGAAGTCCAATCAATGATTCGAATCAAAAATCGTCATTATAAATTGCGATCAGATTTAAAAAGGTGGGAACGATTGCTACTCTACGATTAAACACAGCAGGAGCTGAGTAACCCGAGAAAAATTTCCCAATCCAGCAAACAATGTGGTGTATAAAATTATCAAATATCCACTAAATATAATGAATCACGTGGACTGTGGTACCTAAGTGACTCGAGACCGACGATATTTCAGTTCTCTCGCGTATTCGAATAGTGATGCTACTTAAAACCTAACACGTAAAGGGTGCAATTCTCTTCAAATTCGACGAGGTTTAAATTCTATCAATGGAAATTGACAAATTAGGTTTCAGCTCAGGTGTCTTCCTCGTCACTTCACCCTGATTCCAAAGGACATGAATCCATTGCCAATATATCTCTAGTTACATTGAAGTTCTGCTTTAATGGACAATCAAATACCCCACTCCCTGCTAGTTTTAAATGAATGTTCAGAGTACTTGACAATCGGAATTCAACTATGATTTTGGAATCCTATAAATAAAAAAATCGAAACTGGCGTGTTATTTCAAGAGTTGTCCTCATCACTTGACGGAATGTTCTCTTCCTTAGCTTCGAATACAACGTTAATAAACAACCCATCCACTGGATTGGTATTTACAGCATTTTATGTTAACTGTGACAGCAGCAATAATTTCTGCATCAGATATAATGTCTTGTTCGGTACGTTCTGTAACCACTGCTCGACGTCATGCAAGGGTAAGGTCGAGTTATCCGGACTACAAAGGTAATCGAATGAAGAATTTTCGGGACTCTTCTGTTGTTATGAATAAGAGCCCATTAGCCAACGTCTAGCACAAAACTACGTGAAGGAGAAACATAGCAAATAATATATATACTTAACTTTCCAAATAACTGTATAAATATATGATGAGTGAGTTAATATTAACGTCGCACTATTCAGCTTCTCGAGGGCTTTTGGCGACGGACCTCTTAATTTTGAACCATGGTCAAGTTACGAGGACGACACCTGGACTGGCACATCAGAAAAACGGGAGGCCGTTTGCGCTCTCGACAGATTTAACGTGCATCGCTGCCCTACACGGCAGGTCTTCAGCGATACTGGGCTCAAACTCATGACATGCAGGCCATTACCTTAACCGCTAGGCTACTGCGGCCACGCATAAGTATATGGAAAGATTTAGTTAGAAAATAGGCTTTCCGTGTCGAAAACGAGACTCAAATTCTCAGCTCACCCGACGCTAATCTTCGAAATTGATTATTAAAGTGAATGAATTCAACCAGTTCTCGAGACAGTACCTCGATGGAATACCTTAACTCTGGGGCTTAGACAAAAAGTATCAGTCTGATAAAATATGTGTTAAGCAAGCGCAAATCAGCAAAACAAAAAACCTGAAAATATTTTTAAAAAATTCCGTATTTTCCTTCAGTAATCAATAAGAACATTCTGAGCTATTCTTGAGGGAGTTTAATGCTTTCGGACTCTCCCCTTTCTCATACCTCAATACAAGGCTTTGTCTCGATGGACAAATTTTTAGAATCAGTTTAATAAGACAAATGTATCAAATCACACTTTCCTATAATTTTGTTGAATTTAGAAGCGGGATTACTAATCGAAATTCTCATCATAGCTTCATTAATGCCATCCAACTTGTATCCATATGTGTTATTGCTGATCTTCATGCAAGAAAACTTTGCACACAACTATATATTGATCCAAATATGAAGAGCATTTTCTGTCGATTTAGTTTCTTGACTGCCTTTGAGGCCACAAAAAAGGTTCTTTGCGGAACGTATGTGGAAGGTGGACCGTTATTTGCCCATCGCCCTGCCTTAATATCAAATTATACGAAAACATTTTCACATAAAATCGAATCGTTTCATCTTTGAAAGGTACTTGCAATTTAATCAATGCTACCTGTAGAACGATTTGAAATTCAGGTGGGAGATTAAAATCTTATTATTTTTTTTATTTTGGTAGTGGTGCAGATATAATGCCCCAATTGAGTCCAAATTTAAGTTATTAATTGCATCATTTGGAGCAGCACTAAGATAATTTTAGCAGGTACATCTTTTCCTTAACGTCCACACTTTGCTATGGCAGGAAATTGAGGTTCAAAGGCATTTAAAGTACACAATAATGAGTTTATCAATTTTTGTTGGAAATAAAAAAGCTCTAGATTCACCCATCAGTTATACCAAACAACTGATGCATATAAAAGCTTTGACATTTGCAACGGTTTCAATGCCAGCTTGAAGCATTCATCCGTTGTCATGACAACCCCACTGCATTTTTTTTTTGCGAACTCAAATTTTCCAGGCTGAGAAAGAAAAAGAAAACCGTTTTGAATAATCGAAAATTAATCAAATTACTTTCAAACAGGAAAGAGAACATCGTTGAAATAACGTAATTCTCTGATGTGTCACCGTCGGGAGAGACCCGTTCCAACCGGACAGATTTCCCGGGAGAAGGGAAGAGAGTGGAGTGGCCACATGACTGACCAACCGTGACACTCCTCCCTGTCCCCACCTATCGTCACGGTAGTGTACCGGTTGTATGCTGCTTACTGCAGGAAACAGTTCGACGCTCCTCTGAGGGAAGTCTCAACAATTTTTTTCAGCACAAATCTAGCACCCGTCACAGGCTGGACATATTCAGATTTTTTAAATTAAAATCCGGCTGGTATATATATATGTCGAACCACGATTCAACGCATTCATCGGGACCGGACATTTTGTTTGCTAATTCGGGGTTATTCGTTATATCGAAGTCCAAACAAAATATGCATTTTTTTTGCTCTAACGTATTGGAAATTCGTTTAAGAATTGCATAAAAATATCCATGGTTAGAGATTATATGTTTTTTATTCAACAGCTCAAAGTACTATTAGTGAATCATTATATAAGCACCAATTAGTTGGAAATTTTAAAATACTGACTGAAATATGTTTGAAAATCCTTTTGATTCAAGAATCGAAAAGGTTCTTTTTCGACATTATGCACAGAAGAAAATACTGCGTCTTTTACATACTGTATAGCATAATGTATGTTTTCACAGTTTCCAAGAAATCTAAAACATTAGAAAATGTAACAGATTTGATAGGAATTTCATCATATATATCAATTTCTGCGTTAGAATCGCTATTTATGGCTCCGAAAGATCAACAAATACCTCAATTTCCCTTTGCACAGGCAGTCTGTCTCGAAAGTATCGTAATCATTACCAAAGATCGTAATCCACTACGTTGTGGATTGGAATGAGATAAAGAAAGGAAATTCTTCTCTCCTGCGCAAAAACTCACACAATAGGTTGCACTCACGACTCATTTGCCTCTGTTAGATCGAAGAATGACTTTCGCCCTTTCCCTCTGAAAAATTTTCTATTCCGGAGAAAAATCCGGTTTTTTCTAATACAAATTAATAAAGAAAAACATTTTAGCTGCTGAAAATATTCGTTAATTTGGGGTTTATTATTCGTTAATTGGTGTTTTTTCTGCCTTCATTTTAATCAGGAAAAGAGAAGAATTCTTTAAATCACGAAATTCGTTAAAGCGGGGTTCAACTGTATATATATATGTTTATTATTTTGTTTTTTGTTTTCTTAGTTTTGTAGTTACGTATCAATAATAACTAGAAAATTAAACACAATTACCCTACAACAGGTTTGTATCGACTATTTTCTCTTTTTTCCCCATATGTATATGAAAAACAATTTTTTGAAAGCAGTTACTCCCATGACACTTTTCTTTCTTCTGGGCTGCATTTCGTGAAGACCACACCCCGCCAACGGGAGGATGTTTGAGCTCTCGACAGATTTAACGAACACCGCTCCCTTACACGGCGGGTCTTTAGTGCTAATGGGCTCGAACTCACGACATGCCAGCCATGATCCGATACCGTGATCACTAGACTACCGCGGCCACAAAAGCGAGAAACAAAGTGCTCACGTTGGTGGTACTACGATAGGACTGACGTCTTTGGTAAATACGGCAGAAGCGTCTCCTGAAATCCATACAGATATTTTCTGTTCTCTTCTTTTCCGTTTCTGTCATTCTGTGCCTTTGTGTTATCCAGGTTTGGATTTAGAAAATAATTAACTAATTAAAATTATATTGCCCTTGATATCACTTTTCCCACGGAAATGTTTGTCCAATTCAAAAAAAAAAAAACTCTTGCATAAAAATTAATAAAATTTTCACTTTTTCTGTTAGTATACTTGTCACAAAATTAGAAATTCCAACTTTAAAAGTACGCGTGATTTTCATTATGTGATTATACATTTCACATTATTTCTCATAAAGGTATAATAGAGAGTGAGAATTATATTGGCGAAGGACCCAGTAATTTGAATCTCGGTCAAGTGACGCGAACGACAGCTAAACTGGCACCTCCCTTTCCGAACTACCACACCACACCATTGGGGGACATTGAGTCTCAACGGATTGAACATGCATAGGCCTCCTCTACATGGCAGGTTTTTAGTAGCACCCAGGAAAGTATTCATAGACCTATATGTAAGTATAAATAACTGTCAAAACAACATGAAAACTCTGATTCTCCAGAGATTTAACGTTGCCTTTAATACGGCGGGTTTTTAGTGGTCTTGAGATTCGAACCCAAGACAGAAAAAATACCGGTATTGAGTTGGCAACCAATCAGCTGTGAACATTCTAAAACACGTCAGAGCGAAGATTGTAACTGTTTTTGAAGAACGGAAGCACAAAGCTCATACTTGATCGAGACAATTAACGCCAAAAATATCAGTTTCCATAAAGTTACTTGAAAGCCGTCGCTGCAAAATGGGACATTTCTGAACCTTTTTAGATCCTAAAGCAAGAAATAGTTCAATGGATCGTAGAAGGGGTCCATGAACTCTACTTTTAGAATGTTGTACGAGACAGAATTCTTACCAGTAAGAATATATGCCTCAACAATTTGAGTACGTTTTCAGTGGAGCCATTTGAAACCTTATCTATACCTATTTTTTTATACTCTTGCCCCATGCCAATCCGAGAATAAGTATAAAAATCACAAAAAAATGGTCGATCTGAAAATGAGTCTCAGACCGAAGCCAGGATGCTGAGTTATCATTTTAATCTCTCTGGAAAAGCATTTTCTTTTTCCCGTTGCTAGTCATCAGCAAAGCGGAACGATATGTGGAATTGGACACTCCCCAAAAATAAATTAAGAGTAAAAAAAAAAAGTCGTAGTCAGAATTTGAGAGGGGTTGTAGAATGTTCCAAATGTAAAATAATGCCATACTCGGTGACACTTCTTCTTGTTGAGATTCACACAAATAATGAACCATTCTTTTGTAGAAATGTATTTTTAACCGAGGCCTTCTGTTGGGTTGAGGGGGCAATGTAGATCTACACAGGTCATTCCCTCTAAAATCCCTTTGATTTATAGCAGTGGTATTCAAAGTGTGGAACCGTGGGATATTGCATTTCTTGAATCCTTATTTCCATTGGCCAGTTAGGCAATTATATCCATGATATGTTATGTTATTCCAGTAATTTATAGTCCATCTTTTTATACATTTTTGATTTTTCTTTGGATGCCAGAGAACTCATAGACACAGCACAAAGAACATCGCATGACTGATTCTACAAGCTAAAGCAGAAGTAGAGCTCTCAGATAGAACTTGAAGGTCCATTTATCATTTAATTTACAACATAATCAAATTTTTTTTTAAAAAATCGAAAAAATAACCTTAAATATGTTAAATATATGCAAAATGGATTCATGTTCTCTATGGAGTTTGACCACAAGTACCTAAAGCAGTGTTTCCCAACTCAGTTCACATGTCCCATGAGGAGAAACGTAAGCAATAAGCTTGGCGCCGAACAGTCTCTCTTTTAAATAATTTCCAGTGCAGTTTTCTATTAATATAATAAAAGTGCATTAAAAAAATTACCTAGAACAGGCCATTTTTAATAAAACACCTAAAACCTGTAAAATAATATTTCCCATGGAAGAAAACACCAAGCATGAATAGGTAAATCAGAAGGCTTGTCAATGAAGGTGAGGAAACAACATGTCTACAGAGTCGACACTAAAATCTAAATGTAATCAGGAACAGCTCCCAAGTCTTTGGCTGTAAATTTGCATAATACACACGCTGAAATTTCTCACACAGTTTCGCACGCCCTTCTCAACAATGTCTTCGAGTTTAAAAATTTTTTCAACGTATGTGGAAACAAACTATAAAGAAGCAAATAAAAGCAGAATATGAAATTTGATTGCAAATAGTTTCAATAGACCTAGATTTCAACAGTTCCCGCAAAAAATGCAAACTCATATCCTAGTTACTAAATTTAGCTTAAAGGTAGATGACAACTGCAGCACGAATTAATGCTATTAAAGAGTAAATTACATTGCTATTATCCTAAATTTTTTAAAATAAAAATGCATTATTTTCTTATACGAGTATTTTCTTCATTTAAAGTTGCTGTAAAAAGTTGATCTACTTTAAGGGGCGCTTTTTTGGATGGAATTTCCGAGAAATGGTTCCTAGATCCCTTATTTTAACACGAATTGTCTGGAAAACATATTTTTAAAATTCGATCATTCATTTGAGCTAATTTCGTATTTAACTAACACATTTAATCGAGTGAATCGTTTTATCGTATAATAATGTATTTTCAATTAACATAGGAAAAAACTAATTAGATACCGAAAAATCTTAACATTTTCCGCTTTTACTCAATTTTTATATTTCCATTTAGCAAAAAAGGAATTTAACGCATATTTCACTGTACTAATATCGCGAGGAGGACTAAAATCGAAATTTTGCTGAAAGTATGATGATGATTTTAATTCCTATTTTTCCTAAAGACCATTTAACAAAATTTGAGCAGCACAAGAGGAAATTCGTGACCAATGGTTCAAGAGTACATTATTTAGTTGAATATTCTTTCGTGTCTTCGATTCACGATTGCCGATGGATGACGAGTGGAGTAGTTGCAATGTGTTTCGATCCTGGTGCTACCATTGTGTAGAATGGAACCTTCAATCTGCCAAAACATTTTACCAACAAAACACTTGGAAATAAAATGAGGGCAAAAAAGGAGCTCTTCATTTTCAACAAGTGAAGTGAAGAGGATGGCATCTCATTTCTCTAACTTCCACACCATTGCACTATGAGAATTGTTGTTGTAGCTAATGTCGCCTAATCGAGCAATGTCAGATAGAGGCCCATGAAATTCATCGTGACAAAGAGCTAGTTTTTAAGCCTATCGTTAGCCGCAGCTTTGAACACCATATGAATGAGAGTACTGTTCCAACCTTAATTTTGAGGTAAGACACCCTGGAGGGGGATCAGGGGCTTCTCACCTTTCTTCCCCAAAACCAACTCTCGAGAGAACATGCGGCTCGACGAATATTTAGTGTCCTCATGCCCCACAGACATTATACGTTTACAAAAATCCATGCCTTCTGCGGAATTTGAACCCAAGCCCTATGTCACAGCAGTCAGCGTCACTAACCACTATACCGGATGGGAGGCTGCTTTGAGCATTAATAGGTTAAACGTGCATCCTTCTATGTACAAGTCAGGTCCTCAATAAAACCAAGATTCGAATCCACAACTGGACAGAACGCTCACCACGATCCGTCCGCTATCACGGCCATTTGGCGAAGACGGACTTCAACAATGCTTCACGGAAAGACTTTTCTTAATTTAACTGATTCAACGCAACATGAACGAAAACGTTCCACTCCCACACAATACAAAGAAATTTCTTTGCTCCCTAGAAAATTATTCCCCCCCCCCCAGAGGCCAAACACAATGAAACTTTAAACAGTGTCTCATTTGCTGTCGACGCGTTGTGGTCAGAGAGTAAACAATTATCTCGACCCACAAACGCGTGACAAAAAGCGCCATCCATTTACTTTGTTTATCGACACGCCCTGCGCTGTCCCCTAATTGGATAAACAGATCACGGCGGCGAGGAGGAAGACTCTTTCTTCTTTCGTCTTTTTAACACGTCGGGAGTGACGAAGCAACTGTTGAGAAATAATCGGATCAAGATGAAGCAGAATGAGGAATCCCAGTTTTGCGGACTTTCTTTATTGTGTCATGGTTATTCAATCATGAAAGAATGTGAACGGGATATTTACAAAAAGTGTTAAGTTGCAAATGACCTGAGGTCAACAAAATTTTCTTGCTCAATATTCAACAAAATACCTCTTTGTGAAAGTAGGATCTTATGGAGATTTATTTAGGTATGTTTATTAATCTTTTGGCAAAATTTTTATAACGACGGTGTTTTTTTCCCGTTATGGCCTACAAGGGTCGAAAACTAAATGTTTTACGGCCCCCTTTCTTACTACGAACTGTTTTTTTTTTAATTATCTATTTTTAAGAAAGGAATTTAACACATCACTAAATATAAGCAATAATGTCTGCCCACATCGTAAGCCTAAGGTTGCGGGTTCGATTTCAAATGGAGTCGATAGATTTTCAGGATGCAAAAATTGAAGGCATGCATGTCGTATATGATTATGTGGCGTGTAAAAGGTCCCTTGAGTATCAATTTGGCTCTGATACTCTCAGCAAAATTAAATCAAGGCAATATTTTTCATCCGATGAGGGTTTGAATTGAATAATTCCAAGCGTTGAAATTTGGTAGTGATAGCCACCAGAGATGGTGTCACCAATGGATTGGCTCTCGCACCTGGCAACTTACCGTGTCTGTGAAAGGGCCGCTACTGATACGCAGCCCGTTTGAAACAAAAAAAAAAATGCAATGTGATCATATATCTCTGTTATTACGCATAAAATAGATTATAACATTACTTTATTGAATGTATTTGCACGTCCTTCTCTAATATATATTTTCCTTTTATCTTTTTTTTTGTGTGCTTACAATAAGAAAATTTTTCGTGTCTTTTATTGTTCGCCACAAAAAAGGTTCACTCACGTCACTTAATATGACTCGTCACTTCGAATTACAATTAAATGACGAAGTGGACACGTCATGGCAACTTAAGGAACTTAAAATGTCGAAGATTAACGAGAATTAGCTTCTTTAAATGTTGAATGTTCAATGGAAACATGGTGCAAATTTGTGGTTAGACAGAAATATGGTCAATTAGAACGTTATTATTTTGCAATTGTAACTTAATGTACACCGTGGTAGTCATATGCTCGTGGCATGGAGCTCAGAGTGGAAAATGTTCGAGTGAGTGTTTCGAGTTCTGTTTTTCCCGTCCTGAAGATGGCTCAATGCCTTCAGGTGGGTCTGACGGATAGTGGGGTAAAATTACAAGGGTATCAAGTTAGAAGATCTGTTATCAATACCCCTCGATGCCGCACTAAGTAGGGCACAAAAATCTGTCTTCTTACAGAATACATTCATTTTCCTATATCTAGCAAATTTGAATAAAACTACACTAAGTATAAACATTTCCCATGTTGTCCTATAAACGGTTTTGATTCCATTTTGGATAATTAACATTGAACGAGAGAAACACAACGTGTTGTTGGGATTTGCCATCGTGATTTCGAAATTCCGTTAAGACCATGATAGCCTAGTGGTCAAAATCACGAACTCGGTGGATGGCATGTCATGAATTCGATTCTGCCGGCTGGGTGGCGTGGTTGGTTTGTTCCTGGTCTTCTGCATCCAAGGTTGCAGGTTCGACTCCAGTCCAAGTCAGTGGATTTCCATGATGTAGAAAATTGACAGCGGCCATGTCGTATGATTATACGACATGTAAAAGTTCCCTAAAGTGTCTGTTTGGCTTGGGTGCTCTCGGCAAAATTAAAATCCTATTACAAGTTCGCATCGTCAGAGCTCAGGTGCCTTCCTCTAGAGAGGAAACTGGGCGTCAAATTTACCTGCGGTGATTGGTGCCGCACTAAAAAGAGATACCACAGGCTCCGGCGAATATTCTAGGTCTGCAATGGTAAGACACTAATCCACATCCCATTAGAAACAATTAATTCGAATCTAGAGCCGCCGAAGACCCGTTGTGCAGAAGTAACCGTTGGTGTGGTGTTGATGTTAGGAGAGATGATTCCAGCTCGGTTGTCATCCTCTTCACTAGATCATGGTTCAAAATGATGAGGTTCGTCGCCACTAGTTTTTGTGCAGCTTTATAGTTATGATGTGAACCTCGCTGTTATTCGAAATTCTATTAGATTAAGAGGAGGGGGAGGCAATCTTGGAGAGCCACATTGCGAAAGAGGAGGATACCGGAAGGCCGCTTCTCTCTTTTTAAAATGATTGTATTCATTAGTTAACTTTGCATCAAGAAAAGAGATGGAAATTGTGCGTGTGTACCATATCAATATGTTGAACAAAATAGTGGCTATTTTTATTTATTGTGATAATTTCATGTCAATTTTCTAATCAGTTTATTAAGACAAATATACTTCACGCCTTTTTCTGACTGTCTCGAGGGGCTTTAAAAAACTCTTTGCAGGTCGCTATTTGCCTACCCCTATATTAGATGATGCAAATCTAAAATACATGCAAATTATTAGAAAATTAAAGTTACTATAATAATTATTAAATAAAAAATAATAACTTTAAAAAGAAGCTGAAGAAAAACAGTTTCTCTTTCGTCTGACCCATAATTAAAAATAAATGATGCGATGACATTTAAAGTGCATTGACAACTCCAAGACAACATCCCATGCTTTATCAGTAGGCGTTTCTGTAGGTGGTTGCGATTTAAAACTTTCGTCTGCATGTATTCAGATTGATATCGAGAACTTGTTCCTTCATTACCTTTTATAGGAGATTTGGGTGCATTTTACTGCGAATAATGCTATGAAACTCAACTACAGGAGATGATTTTTACATTTTCTAGCGCGTTAGTAACTAGTGATAATGCTCAAGATTTCACAACAGAGTTGTTTTACAGAGTCCTTGTTCCACTAAAAATCCACTTTGCAGAAAGCTTAATGCACCTTAAGTCTATCGAAGCCTAAAATTCTCACGTTGATGAATGATGTGGAAGTCTGGAGATCGGGTTGCCAGCTTAGGTGTGTCATGATCAATATGTTCTTCAAGTTAGTAGCGAATAGCTTCCAAGTTGCTTCTAAGTCGTTAATAAAAAATAGACCATAATCAGAACACTAAATCAAACGAGAATTGTAGTGATGTGAGTTCACTTATAAAAAAAGCATCTCTACTACTCTTATTCATTCTCTCTATGGCTTTCATTGGCATCGTGTCTTGAACTTTTGATCTTTTCCCAACGATACTTGAGACTCAGCCAGCAAGATCCCATAAAAGGCGAAATGTCACCTTCTTCAGGTATTGATGGAAAATCCGGAAATCAATACACATGATTCCGGGTGCCTTTTATTTTTCATGAGCTGTCCATTGTTTTTTTTCTCCTTTTGTGAAGAAAAGTTCAAATTTTCTTTCCGAAAAACTCTCTCGGCAAAGCTCCAAGATCTCTTTTTTTTTCCTCACTCCGATTTTTCACGGATGAGACATTTGAAGTTTTGTCATGTCCACTCCTTGGTTGTCACTTTTTTTTCCTTTTTCGGGAACTGGACAGATAGAGCAGAGCTCTGGAGGCTTGAGAACCATCCCTTCCGAAACGCGAGGTCGTGGAGAGATTACGAGAAAAGAAGGTCTTTTAAGAGACGAGCATCTCTCACAGATGAAAAAGTAGAAAAATCTTGACACACACAAATAATCCACAAAAAATCTTTTTTGGAGCATTGTTAGCATAAATCAAGACGTCAAAGCAAAATGCCGAGTCGTTCCATAAAAAATGTGGTTTTTCAATTGCGTGAATCAAAAATCTGAGGTTAGATAATTTTGCGTCAATTCACTGTAAAAGTCGTCTCGGTCACTTAGAGGTAGCGCGCCAGCCTCGTAAGCCTGAGGTTGCAGGTTCGATTCCAAAAGGGGTCGATAGATATTCTGGATGCGAGGCATGTATGTCATATGATTATGTGGCATGCAAATTATCCTTTGAGTATCCATTTGGATCTGGTACTCTCGGCAAAATTATAAATCACGGCAATATTTATAATTTTTTTAATTGAATAGTTTCAAGCGTCACAAATTTGATTGTAGGAGCCACCACTAGATGAGATTACCAATGAACTTCGTGAATCCTCTCACACTTGGGGACTTAACGTATATGTAAAGGTTTGGCTGCCAAAATTCAGCTCATTTGGTTAAAAAATTCACTTAAAAAGCTGTTTGTAAATTGATCTCGAGTTCTGACCACCATGGTTTTTTTAAAGTCATACTAACAAGGAGTACATTCGGCATATTTTTCTTTATAAAGACAAACAATGACTTTCGCGACATGTTTTCTGGACTACCACGGTCTTTATACATTTACACTAGTTTATTTCATGAAGAAATTCAAAGAACTTCAAGAAAAGTTTTTTCATTTCTTTGTATATTAAAATACACGTATAAACGAGTCGTGGTGTGAAAAATAGGTTTTATTTGTAATTTAAAAATGCATTAGTGTATCAAGGGTCATTACAAACGTAGACGAGAACTGAAATGAACAAGTATGCTACGCATGCCAAATTCAGACTTTTGAGAGAGAGAGTGGTATATTTTAATATACAATAAAAAAACTACATATAATTAAGAAATTTAAAAATTTTTTTTGAAGAAAGAGCATCTTGCTAATGGTTAAATGTATTTTTAAATTCCTCCTATAGTACTACAAATACACAAGATCCACTTCAAAAGAAAAAAAGGAAAGAAAGGTGTCAAATGCTTATCTACACAGTGAAAATTCATTAGCAGTACCAGAATAGCCTCGTGACATTTTAAAACAGGAAGTATTTGTTGTTCCTTCTCCACGGAACACAATAACCATAGTAGCGAAGATTTTGTGGGAGTCAACTCAAACCAAACAGAATAAAAATATATCGCTTTTTTGCTGACGAAATACTAAAATTCTTTGTGTGGAAAGCATTCCTTCAAGAAAGGATTGATCATAATTCAAAGTTATGTTTTACTCTATTAGCATACAGTGGTGACCGACCTCCTCCTTTGGTCACTAAGGTCATATAGCTAAGATTGATTCTAAGCTTTTCAAACTTCATCAAGCCATGGAGGACAGGGTCATGGTCATTTTGCGAATCGTGGATGAGTTCAAGCCCGAGAGGGTTAATGCAAGGTTAAATTTACAGATATTCAAATCCATTACGTTGACGGGGGGCGCGAAAGTTAGAATAATGGGGTGTCATCCTCGTCACATGACCGTGGTTCTGAATGACAAGATTCGCCTCCAGTAATTTTCGTGCAGCTTCAAAAAATGGTGTTAATAATAGAAAAGTGCAATCACAGAGCACGCAAATGTTGCAAAGCCGATTATCAACCATTTGAAAATAAGTAATCATCAAAAGTTTTGCAGTGTATGTTATTTAAGCACGACGCACTAGGACTCGAATACATGACTTAATGCTTTACGTATGACACGTCTTCTGGAAGTGAGGTGTGGAAATGAAGAGACTAGGTTACTAATTTTGAGGACGTTCTAATCATTTGATCTTGTTTCAAAACAATAATATTTCTGGTAGTCCTTAAAAGTTCGATGTTAATTTGCAGCTAAAGAGTCAATGCTTTCAACGACATTTAAATGTAAAAATAAACACGTTTCAGTAATATATTGCAGAAATACTTACATAATGTGAACTAAATATGTTGAGCTGGAAAAATGTTCAATAAATGAACAAAACAAAATTCCATGACTGATTGCTTATCAACTTAGCTTCTTGAATCTATATGAGGGCTATCGGTAGTGAATGAGAAGTATCATACTGTTACCTTACACGAAGGCTATTGGCGACGGAACTCATCATTTTGAACCATGGTCAAGTGACGAAGACGACACCTGAGCTGGCACACCACAACAATGGACAACACCTCCTCTCCAAATTTCCCCACCACACCAGGCATTTTGAGCCTCGACAGATTTAACGTTCATCGCTACCTCTACATGGCGGACCATCTGTGGCATTGAGCTTGAACTAATGACACGCTAACCACGAGCCCATTAACTTGACTATTAGGCTACCACGGTCACCCGCGAAAGCAAAAAGAGAGAAATCACGGAAGTAGTAAACTGTCTTATTAGAATTAATAAGCTCTTATAGAGTTTTTTGTCCCTGATGAAATTAAATTTATTCGACTTCTATGAAATCGTGTCTGGAAGTAAAAATGGAAAGTTTCTTCCCTTGATAACATTAACTTCCACTTCACCTTAGGCTTTTTAATACACTCATGGACAAAAAAATTAGTGCACCAAGAAGGAGTTGTCAAAATGAAACGAAATTTTACATACGTAATGACTACTTTGATATAAGTAAATGATTAGGGGAAAATCAAAGAAAAAAAATCATATGTTTCAGAGAAAAAGGCAAAAGAGTGGAGGATTTAATACACTGTTAAAACCCCCTCTAGCGCGAATGCACGATGCGATACGATCGGGAATTGAAGCATACAAGTTCTGTATGATGTCTTGAGACATTTCGTTCCATATTTGCTGTAGCTTTGCCACTAGTTCATTCAAACTCGTGAGATACCTAACTCGCTGTCCCAAATGGGATCCCAGATGTGCTCGATTGGAAACAATTTGGGGATCGGGCAGCCAAGGAAGAGTAATAACAGTTCCGAGACAGTCTTGTGACACCCTTGCCGTGTGAGGCCGAGCATTGTCTTGTTGAAAAATGGCTCCTGGAAGCCGTTGCATGAGTAGCAACACATGTGGTTTCAGGATGTCATGGACATACCACTGGGCTGTCATGGTGCCACGGATCAATAATAGGGGTGACCGTGTATTGTACGCAATGGCACCCCAAACCATCACACCAGTTGTGGGAGTGGTGTGTCGCTGTAAAGCAAAGGCATGATTGAGACGTTCACCACGGGGTCTCCACAAACGAACACGATTGTCATCACTGCTGAGATTGAACCTGGATTCGTCGCTAAGGACGACCAGGTTCCATTCCACTGCAGTACAGATTCCTCGTGCGTGGTACCACTCCAAATGGAGACATCGATGGGTGGGCGTCAAGGGCAGCACACGTAATGGGCACCGCGATCCCAAATGTCCTTCAGCCAGACTCCTTCGTACTGTTCGAGGAGACACAGGGGCCCCTAGTGAAGGTGCTACCTGTGCCTGGATGGCGGCAGATGAAGCAGCTGGCTGTACGCTTGCGTTTCTTACGATGTGGCGGTCTTCTCGACGACTGGTCTGTCGAGGGCGTCTGGTCCCAACCCCTCCTCACAACCCAATCATAGCGGCCTAATTGGCGTGCTACTCGCCTAGCTGACCACCCAGCTTCCATAATGCCAATGATTCTCCCCGTCTCGAACTGCGACAGCTGCTCATATTGTCTTCGAAAATGGAGTAATGGCATGTCTACCTCAGCCCTTCCTGTGTAAATGATGCAGCCCAAACAAGCTTTAGTTACCTGTTTTATACTCCACGGAGAACGACGTTAAACGCCCTCTACCGGCTAGACGTAATGCGCAATCACGCTACATTTCTAATAATTTGCATATATCCTCAACATGAACCTTCATGCCAAGTTTCATTACGATTCCGCAATTACTTCTTGGTGCGCTAACTTTTTTGTCCATGAGTGTAAAAAAATCTTTTTTCCCATCTTCTTTCAAACCAAACCCCATTAAGAAAAAAAAACACTAGAGTGTTAAAGATCTTGTATTATTTTGAATCTGTCATGTGATCATAACATCACAGCTCATATTTTCCATACTATGACATTCAGTAGCACACACAAAAAATTTTCAAGGGGGGGGGGAGTCCACGGTCAAAAGTCCCCCAACTCGTATCATACCTCAAGAGAGCACCAATTGATTCTTCTGATTTTGTCAACAAAAAACAGTAAAAAATAAATTATTGAATTAATAATTAGCATTAATTAATAAAATAAATTGTAAATTACAAGTACTTAATCAAATTTTACGTTACATATGTATATAGGATGATCATCAATCGAAAAAGAATTCAAGGGCCTTGGGGGGACCTCCAGGACACCTCCCTTGTGTGTGTTACTGATGGCACTTGATTTTTATACATTGAGAAGTATAACAAAGTAAATGGAAAAAAAAATTAAAAACTCAAATTAGTCTACAGGATTAGCGTGAGATTTTATTTAAATTATTTTTAACTAGAATCCCGTTGTAGCAAAAGGGGGGCTCGGGAATCCTCCGGGCCCAAGCCCAACCCTCATGGATGCCCACTCACGAAAGCTCTTCCTAGTTCGTTCCCATCCGCTTCACCCCACTGCTACAAAGAGCAGACGATTATTATCTGTGTCCATTTGAGTTATTAAGTCACCCCATTGTGACGCACTTCCAGTCTGAATGGTCAGCACCAGACGAGGGGTGCAGAGAATGCGGACTTACAGAAAGCGAACCCTTTCGAGCGTGAACGGCGGAAGCACGCGAGTGTGGAGTTTTTCATTGTTTACGGTTGGTAAAAATGAACAGTTTGACGCGTGTTTTTGTGGTTTCTGTGTGAGCAGCTGACGCTGAATCGATGAAGAAAGTGGGTTATGGTACAGTTGTAACTGCCTTAGGGAAATAGAAACGAATGTAAATACATTGTCTCGGTTTATTAAATTTGATACAAGAGCTATCGACGACGATCCTCGTCTTTTTGAACTTCAGTTAAGTGATGAAGACGACACTTCAGTTGCCCACTTTTTCCAAATATCCACACCACGCCACCGTGATGATTTGAGCCTCGATATATTTAACATGCATCCACCTGCCTACACGGTGGGTCATGTTTGAGATACCAATACATTTTAAATTTTTTGCATTTATTTTTATCAATTACAGGTCACTAGGCAACGAGCTAGCTATGCTTTTTTTACACAATACAGTCTAAATCCTTAAGTGCAAATGAGCAGTGTTCATGACTTGTCCAGAATCACACAAAACACATAAAGGTGAGATAGTCAAATTAAAACGAAACAAATGAGCACAAAGGCAGTCATGTCTAGTTAAAAGTCTAAACTATATTTATATTTCGTATGCTCAGTAAAAACTTATTCTTTTGCCGTTACATTTCGCTCATACAGTATTGTCACAAGAAAAATGACAAGGCAGGTGTCGTCACTCAGATGCATAACATCCAAAATGGTTATCGATTGTTATAAGCCCTTATAAAACATTTATAAGCAAGGGTAAATATTAACTTTGAAGAAATATATCTGAACACTGATTTGTAAGCCATTCGTTGATATTTTCCCAAATTTACTGAGTTACACGTAAAAGAAACGAGACAAACACTTTTTGATTGATTGATTGATAATTAACGTTGCATAACAAGCAACATAAACTATGTTGACGATAGACCTTTTACCTTTAAACCTAGTCACCCATCCAGTATAATGATTAGCTACGCAGACTGCTATGTTGTAGCACCGGGGATCGAATTCCGGAGTAGGCATGGATGTTGGTAAATGTATAGTGTCTTTGTGGAACGGGGGTACTCTAAATAGCCGTCGAGTCGCAAATCCTCTCGTGAGGTTGGTGGAAGGGGAAGAGATGTGGGAGGCCCCTCTAGGGTGTTACCCCTCCAAATTGGGGTGGAAAAAAACTAAATCATACTGTCACCAGCCTGATGCTCAAGGTTACGGCTAACGACAAGCTAATATCTAGCCCCTTGCCATGATGAATTTCGTGGGCCCGAATCCGACACAGTTGAGATCAGGTGGTATAAGAAACATCAACCTTTAAACCTCCGTCAACTGATGAGAAACATACACATATAATGCCTCTTTAAACTTTCAAACCCTTCTCACATCAACGTGAGGAGTTTGAGCCTACAATTTTAACGTACATCGGCCTTTCTACTCAGCATATTTTACGCCACTTAATCGTTAGAAATAGTCTGTAAAACTCTATTGTGTGTTAAAGTCTCTTTAGAAAACAGAAAACCAACGAATTATGAAGGGCTCTATCCCAATCTAAACTATGAATTCCTTTTGCGCTCGTTAAGCATCATGGGAGAGAGAGAGAGAGAGAGTTATATTAACGTCACGCTGTAAAATAACACAAGTGTTAAGAATCCCCTAACGAATTCTCTTTGTAACCGCCAGAGGGCGTCTGAACACTATGTAAGTAGATACTTTTGTTTTTGTTTACAATCACTACTCTGTACGCTAAACGTAGCTCTCCCAACTTAAAGGTGCCAGGCCTAATAACACTGGATAAATAAATTGTTAAGTTTATTGTTTTCGATGGCTCTTCTTTGATGACTGAATTTAATTGCCTGAACACAAAAAATAAATTTTTTTTTGGAGCCGAAACCCAAAAAGAACCTTTAGATTGAAACTTTTCATTGAACTATGGATAAAACGAATTCTTTGAGTGAACGTGAATTTCTGAATTGTGACCGACTTCTTCTAGCAAGTGCAAGGTAAGCAAAGCTTACATTTTTTTTTTAAATTGTAAAAAAGTGTAGATATACTTTGAAAAGTTTCAAAATGTCTTCTGATGCATTAGAAAAAAATTAAAACTAAACGTAGTGTGTTACGTAAGTTAACAACAACTTTAGTTAATAAAGTTGAAGTTAAATTAAATTCGGGTGAAGAAAATGATGAATCAGAATTGCATGAGGATTATGAAATAATTTTAGATAGAGCTAAAAATTTAAAAATACTTGATCAGGATATTGAAAATTTAATTTCTGTAGATTCTATGGAATAAAAAATAACAGCCAGCGAGGAGTATCAGGAAAAATGTTTAAGGATATGTAAACGAATTTCGCGCTATCTTGAAAAAAGAACTGAAAGTTTGGGGGAATCAAATAATTCTCTAATTCAAAATGAAAATGTTTCAGTTAGTAATTCAATGAGAAATCAAAATTCAGTTAAGTTGCCTAAACTTACTATCGAAAAATTCGCAAGGTGATCCAAAAAACTGGCAAGATTTTTGGAACAGTTTTGAAAGCCCTATTCATAAAAATGACTCCCTTTCACAAGGGGAAAAATTTGCATACTTAAAATCTCTTTTAATAGGCCAGGCAGCCAATGTAGTTTCTGGGTTTGAACTCACTAGTGATTGATAAGTATACAAATTGTGTTAAAAGTTTAAAAGAGCGATTTGGCAAAAGGAATGTAATAATTAATTCTTTCATGAATAAAATTTTGAATTTAGAAAGTGTAAAATATTCCTCAAATGTCCGTGGTTTGAGAAAATTATATGATGAACTTGATGTTTCTGTAAGAAATCTTGATTCCATGAATGTTACTTCGGGTTCTTATGGTCATTTATTAATTCCAGTGCTTTTAAAACTTATCCCTAATGATCTCGTTTTAGAATTTCACAGACAGAAAAAAGATGGCTGTGAAATTGATGTTTCTGATATACAATTTTTAAGAAAGGAAATAGAGTGTCGTGAAACTTCTCTTTTAATTACGAATGAAAAATGCAACCCAATGCCATGTTATACTCATCAAAAATTTGAGAGTAAAAAATTTGTTAGAAATACACCTTCTGCCGCAGCTCTAAATGTTATGCAGTCTAAGTGTATTTTTTGTAATGAATCACATGACTCGCAAAATTGTAAAATGTCTCCACACAAAAGAATCAAAATTCTGAAAAACTCTAATCGTTGCTTTAAATGTTTTAAGTCTTTTCACGTAAGTAAAAAATGCCGTACAAATAAATTTCCATGTTTCAAATGCAAAAGCCAAAATCACCGTAGCTCAATTTGCTTAGGAAATAAAGATTCCAATTATCCAAAGAATAACGAAACTAGCAACACTGAAATAAGTACTAACCAAATTGATTCAAGTTGTAACTCAAAAAAAGATGAAACATGTAATTCTTCAGTTATTAGTAATTCTCTTTTAGAGCAAAAAACAACTATTTTAAAAATGTTTATCTGCAAACATGTACAGCAATTAAGAAAGAAATCCACTTGTTTTTGTAAGAGGGTCGAAGACCTTGTGATACCGCGGATATCGGGTGCGCTGGTACGCGTTGTTGACAAACATCTTGCACAATTTATGTCCCAGTGAAATTTGCAGCTGGCTGACTCTTTTAGGGATGACGAAACATCTAGCATTGATGTTTTGTTAGGGTCTGACTTGCTTTGGGAGTGTATTCTTCGCGAAAAAAGTCTCCATCGAAAAGGGGCTTTTTGCCATAAACAGTGTTTTCGGATGGGTGGTTGCAGGTGCTAATTTATTGCGTCACGGGGAACAAAACTTTTCCCAGAATATAGCAATGATGAAGAATGTAGCTGTAAAGACCGACTTAAAATTGTTTTGGGAACTAGATTCTATTGGTATAAATAATGAATGTGAAAATCTCTCGCTTTCGGATAAAAAATTTATTGATAATTTCGAAAATAATTTGACCTATAGGGGTAATAGATACGAAACTAAATTACCTTGGAAGTCAAATCCTGAAGAATTAGATCGCAATTTTGAAACCGCTAAAAGGCGATTTGATAACTTAAAAATTAAATTAAATAAAAATAAAGATATTTGTGAGGAATATAAAAGAATAATTGATGAACAATTGAAAAATGGTATTGTAGAAGAATGCAGTGATAATTCTTTAATAGCACATTTAAAGGTAGAGGCATTGTCCGAATAAATAGTTTTATAATTTGATCTTCTTGAAAGAAAACGCCTTAATGCTAAAATGAATTTCCTTGTAGATAAACCAGTCACTAATTCTATGTGAACTGCGCGTGTGACTGCACACGTAAAGAGGGCAATGTAGGATTTTTCAGTGTCGTTCCCTAATTTGACGTAAACAGGGCCCGTGAGGTCAACACTAATGACAGTAAAGGGTGGTGATTCCGAGATTCTATCATGGAGCAACTGTCCGGATAACTGATCTGCTGTTTTAACTGAGTGTTTCTTACCAAACATGAATTTCACTGCAAACGTCACGAAATAATTCCGACAAATATCTTTATTTTTATTTAATTTAATTTTTAAGTTATCAAATCGCCTTTTAGCAGTTTCAAAATTGCAATCTAATTCTTCAGGATTTGACTTCCAAGGTAATTTAGTTTCGTATCTATTACCCCTATAGGTCAAATTATTTTCAAAATTATCAATCAATTTTTTATCTGAAAGCGAGAGATTTTCACATTCATTATTTATACCAATAGAATCTAGTTCCCAAAACAATTTTAAGTCGTTCATTACAGCTACATTTTTCATCATTGCTATATTCAGGGAAAAGTTTTGTTCCCCGTGACGCAATAAATTAGCACCTGCAACAACCCATCCGAAAACACTGTTTATGGCAAAAAGCCCCTTTTCGATGGAGACTTTTTTCCGGAAGAATACACTCCCAAAACAAGTCAGACCCTAACAAAACATCAATGCTTGATGTTTCGTCATCCCTACTAGAGTCAGCTAGCTGCAAATTTCACTGGGACATAAATTGTGCAAGATGTTTGTCAACACCGCGTACCAGCGCACCCGATATCCGCGGTATCACAAGGATTTCGACCCTCTTACAAAAACAAGTGGATTTCTTTCTTAATTGGAATTCCACTACAGGATAGATTTGCTCCGCCGCCTTTTCCATACCGAAGGAATAAATAATTAGAGCATCATGGCGAATTGGTTTTAACTTTAAAGTGTTAGCAATATTTTCGCTTACAAAAGTTTTTGGACTACCGCAATCAAGAAGTATTCTTACATTTTGAGAGTTAAATGCTGATTTAATCTCAGCTGTACATGTTTGCAGATAAACATTTTTAAAATAGTTGTTTTTTGCTCTAAAAGAGAATTACTAATAACTGAAGAATTACATGTTTCATCTTTTTTTGAGTTACAACTTGAATCAATTTGGTTAGTACTTATTTCAGTGTTGCTAGTTTCGTTATTCTTTGGATAATTGGAATCTTTATTTCCTAAGCAAATTGAGCTATGGTGATTTTGGCTTTTGCATTTGAAACATGGAAATTTATTTGTACGGCATTTTTTACTTACATGAAAAGACTTAAAACATTTAAAGCAACGATTAGAGTTTTTTTTTTCAAAATCTCTAAATGATTTATTATTTAGTGGACCTAATCTAATACCAGATTTATTGCATATAATACTTAAATTTCGAAAATATGAAATCGCGTTTTGTGGTGATATTGAGAAGGCGTTTTTAAATATTAATATTTCGCAGGAAGACCGTAAATATTTAAAATTTCTTTGGTTTGATTTAAAAGGTAGCGAGGACTTTAAATTAATGAATATGCAACGTTTGCCTTTTGGAGTTACTAGCAGTCCATTTATTTTAACAGCGACTGTTAAAAATCATCTTAAAAATATATAAATGTAAATCCTGAATGTGTTAACATGTTAAACTCATCCCTTTATGTTGATTATCTGTTCTACCGGACAGATACTGTTAAGAATGCTTATAGAATAACATCTGATGCAGTAGATATTTTGAAACACGCGAGTATGAATTTATGTAAATTTAATTCCAATTCTCAAGAATTAAAAGATTTGTGGTTATCTAATAATATAGCAGTTAGTAGTTCCCTTGCACCTGCTAAGATATTAGGTCTAAATTGGAATATATACTGATGAAGATTCTATTAGAATCGAAACATCTGCTTTAGAACAATGTATAAAGCATATCAAAAACATTACAAAACGTTCTGTTTTGCAACTTGTGGCTAAAATATATGATCCCACTGGTTTTATATCACCATTTATCATGAACTTTAAAATTTTATTGCAGAAGATATGGGTTAAAGGATTCGACTGGGATGAAATAATCTCTCGTGAATTAAAAATGGAATTTGAAAATTTGGTTACGCAAATCAGCTATTTAAAAGATATTTTTGTTCCTAGAAAATACTTTGTGCGAAAATTGTAATTTTTATAAAGACATTTCTTTACATATTTTTTGTGACGCGAGTGAAAGTGCATATGGTGCGGTTGCCTATTTTAGGTATTGTGACAAAAATAGTGATATCAAAACAAGCTTTATAGTTTCCAATACCAGAGTGGCTCCACTCAAAAAAAACTATCTTTACCACGTTTAGAGTTAATGGGAGCAATAGTTGCAACTAGACTTTACAAATATTTGTCTGCAATTCATCTTTGCTCAAATTCTAGTATTGTTGTATATTGGATTCCTCAAGGAAGACAGCTGATACGTAAAATTAACAGATGTTTAGCATGTAAAGAAACTCTTGTGAAATTAGAAGGAATTACTTGGAAGTGTATTGTTGAGCTAGCCCCATGGTGGGGAGGCTTTTACGAACGTTTAATTAGATCGATCAAAGAACCTTTACGAAAAATAATCGGTAGGGCTAATCTAACATTTAAAGAAACAATGACCATTCTTGCTGAAATTGAAAATGTTTTAAATCATCGACCTCTGACTTACGTTTCCGATGATGTATCTGATCCTGAACCTCTTACTCCGGCGAACTTTCTTTTAGTTGGACACAAGAGTGATTATCCCTTCAACTTTTCCGAGTTGTTAAATAATTCTATAACTAGAGAAAGTTTGTTGAAACGTAAATATTATCAAACCAAGCTACTGAGTCAATTTTGGAAGAAGTGGAAAGACGACTATTTACTAAATATTAGAAGTTTCCATCACTTTCCTAAACCAAGCGTTGAAAGAAATTTGAGCGTTGGTGATGTTGTAATTCTTGAAGGTAACACCAAATTCAAATTTTTATGGGAATTAGGTCACATAGCTAAA
Organism: Trichonephila clavata; assembly: GCA_019973975.1. Taxonomy (NCBI): domain Eukaryota; kingdom Metazoa; phylum Arthropoda; class Arachnida; order Araneae; family Nephilidae; genus Trichonephila; species Trichonephila clavata. The sequence continues at coordinate 25,159 of BMAO01031383.1, read as the reverse complement.
GTTATGCAAGGACGTGATGGACTTGTTCGATCCTGTGTTGTAAAGACTAAAAAAGGGGAATTTAAAGGGGAGTCAGTAGGGTAAACACCTTCGGGAAGTCGATTTTGATTTTTTGATATTTCTAAAATCCCCAAATCAGGACCTTTCCAATGATGTACCGTACTTGCCATTTTACTAAATAAAAGTATGTTAAAATGATTTTTAAAAAATAATCAGCTCATTAGCCACGCCCCCTTTGACAGATAGAAATGTAAACATTGACCTTTTAAATCTGGGAAGCTTTTCCAAAGCCACTCTCTGTTTTATTTATTCATACGCAATTAACTGTAGATTAACTACAAGCGTAACCGTTAGGGTTGTTTACCTATTTTGGAGCACATACACGTTTTTATCGTGTGTGTTTGGGTTTTTAAATTAAATATATAAAATTTCTAAAATTCAGAAATTTCGAAGTTTTTGTTTCTTTATTTGCTAGATGGAAAAAAAATATTAAAAAAAGCATAAAGTTACGTTTTAAGAAGGTAGGAATACTCTCAATCATATTAACGTTTCTTTAAACACTAATAATAGTTATATGAATCTTCACGGGACATGAACATGACTCAAAGGAGTCATGTGCAAAAGAAAGTTTGATTAGAGTTTTCTTCTTATTAAAGTAAGTATTAAAAATACCATCATGAATTAAAATATTCTTGCATTTGCTTTCAAGAATTAAGTTCATTGTAAAATGTGTAAAAGAGGTTTAGACATGCAAGTTTTAAAAAATAAGTTTGGGCTGGAAATTTGTCCTGAAATGTTGTGCTTGTCCATATGATGTAGAATTCTCTTTTTTAAATATTCATGAAGGAATGCAAATTTCCACAATAAATACCAGGTTTGTATATGCTACCTGTTTCATTGGAAGAAGTGCAGAACCTGGTAGAATATTTTCCTGGTTAATGGATCTTAGGCAACCACCTACAAGGTTTTCTCCTTACGGTAAGCGAATCTCAAATGCTGTAGAACTTGTTTAGGAGGACTCCATTCAAAATGCTGCGAGGGAAGCTATTTGTGAAAATGAAGGTAATAATAATATTGCAGTCGCTGTAGATGGGACATGGCAGAAACGCGGTTACTCATCATTGAATGGTGTAGTTACTGTGACCAGCATTGATACAGGTAAGGTGATAGATGTCAATATTTTTTCGAAATATTGTATATGAAAAAAATGGGCACATAAAAACATTGTTTTTGACCTGTTAGGGAAAATTCATGGTGTGGATATAAACAGGCTGAAGAATCGGGTAAGTCTTACAAACATAAAAAGTCTTCCGGTTGCTGTTGTAGTAGCAGTGAGTTCTATATTTAGATATCTTTCCCAGCTTGATTTGTTGAGATAATGTTTGCATCGAAAAACACAAAACTGGAATGAAAGTTTTCATAATGACATTTTATCACGGGTTCCCAAAACAACATTTGTGCACATTGAAACACTTTCACTTGGTGTTTATAATGCTGTTTGTTCCTTTAATGATGGTAATATATCCAAATTAACACAAAAGCTTCAGTTAAATGGCAGTAGGACCTGGAGAATATTCGGTAAGTGCCATGAAAATTCTCGATTGAGAAAAATTAATGAAAGCAAGCATGCTTTTTATGGATGATCAAAGAAAATTAGAAAAGATAAAAGAAGAAAAAGAAAAAAAGAAGAAAATAATATTAAGAAAAATAAGGTAAAAACCGGCTACAGTGCAGCATCTTTTTGATGAGGTAAAATTTTATATAAAAGCTACTGTTTTCTAAAAATTTTATTTTCTAAACTGTGTTTTCCCTTTTCTATAAATTTACTGTATGCATGAACTGGAAATTTTTATTTTATATTTCATATATATTCTTGTGTATACTGAAGTGAAATTTTTGAAATATTCCTCAGACATTTAGCTAAAAAGCATATGTCGTAACACAGAAAAGGAAAATTTTTATTAAATTCCTTATTGTACTCTGCAAAAATTATTTTTTAATCAGGCTGATCAATTTTTTAAAAAAAAGATTTCACTTCTGTATAAAAATAAATGTTTATTTAATGTACACACAAATATATCTCAAAATGCGTTGCATAAAGCTTTTATATACAAAAAAATCATAAATTTCATGTTTAAAAACACAAAAATAGTTTACTTGTTGTTTTGGATACTATCTATGTAATATTTATATAATCTTTTTAATTCTTATATTTAAAGAAATTGTGTTTACATGTGAATATACAAAACACTAAAGAAATTTTTCGAAGTGCCATATAATCATGTATTACTATCTTATATAGATTATATTTTTTAATTTGTGTCTTCTATCTCTATAAATTAATTGTATGCATGAACTGGAAATATTTATTTTATATTGCATATATATTATATATACTGAAGTGAAATTTTTGAGACATTCCTCAGACATTTAGCTGAAAAGCAGATGTCGTTACATAGAAAAGGAAAATTTTTATAAAATTCATTATTCTATTCTACAAAATTACATTTTTAAACATACTGATCAATTTTTAAAAAAAAATTTCTCTTCTGTATAAAGATAAATGTTTATTTAATGTACACACAAATATTTAAGCTTTGTTTTCTAAAGTTTCTTAGTAAAAGGTGCATAAATATATCCCAAAATGCAATGCCCTTTTTCGTTGCACTAAACTTGTTACATATAAAAAATACACAAATTTCATGTTTAAAAACATAAAATCAGTTTTCTTGTTGTTGTTTTGGATACCATTTATGTAATATTTTAAGAATCCTTTTAATTCTGATACTTTAAGAAATTGTGTTTACATGTGAATTTATAAAACACTAATGAAATTTTTCGAAATGTCGTATAATGATGTATTACCAAAGCCATATTTTCATGTATTGACACATTTTTACATGGTATTTATGATGCTTATAGTCAACTTGGATGACAGTAATGTATCAGAACAGAAAATTCTTCAAAAATTGATGCATAATTTGAGAAAAATGATGCAAATGCTATAAAATATCTCGATAGATTAAAAGTGAAAAATGCTATACATGTATTTTCTGAGAAATCTAAGTAAAAGAAATAAGTAAAAAGTCTTAAAAGTTATTGAGAATAAGCTAATATTTAAAAAAATAGTGCAAATACAGATTGTAATTCATAATTTTTTTCATGAAGTGACATTTTATAATAAAAATACCATTACCTCAAAACGGTGTTTTTAAAAATGCGTGTACCATTTTCTCAGAACCTATTCAACGGAAGCACTTGAAATCTTTACTGAATATTACTGATATGTTAATATATATACTGAAGGGAGTTTTTATTAATATACCCATGATATTTTTGTAAAAGTCAGTTATCGTGAAAAAAAATGACATTTTTCAAAAAATTCATAGTGATACTGTTGCGATGAATGTTTTTGAAAAAACTAAACAATATGTTTAAAAAAGCTTCCATACATTTTAAATAAAAAAAGTCTAATTAATATACAGAAAAAATTTTAAGTCTGTACATTTATTATTTTATGCGAAAAAGGCACATAAAAATGCTCAATTTAACATTAGCGGGATATGGGTACCGACTTATCTTGCGACCTGTGCAATTGATCTACTCCCTTGAACTTAGTGAAACATGAACTGAAAACTCTGTGAACTATTTTATTTGAACTCTAATCTATTATTAACAGTCAAATAGGCTGTAATTTGAACTTTAATTCTTTAAATCTTATTTATTTTTAATTGCATTATTTGATTATCTTGAATATTCATATTGTATTTCAAGAACTTTTTTAATTCATATTATATTATTTTTCTAATTGTTTATGTATAAATTTGTATTTTTAGTAGTGTGATAATTTTAGAAAATTATCAGGTGGGGAGTGTTAAGAATCCCCTAACGAATACTCTTTGCAACCGCCAGAGGGCGTCTGAACACTATGTAAGTAGATACTTTTGTTTTTGATTACAATCACTACTCTGTACGCTAAACGTAGCTCTCCCAACTTGAAGGTGCCAGGCCTAATAACACTGGATAAATAAATTGTTAAGTTTATTGTTTTCGATGGCTCTTCTTTGATGACTGAATTTAACCCTTTGAAGCGCGAAAAAATAAATTCGCTGAATTTTTCAAAATAAAATTATAAATGCAATGTATAGAACCTAAGAACAGAGAAATTACCTTTAAAAGAAATTACAGTACATTCCCCCCCCCGAGGGGGGAGGTGGTTTCATAGAAGTACCACCGCGCATCTACGACATAATTCTCGGATGACCAATATATGATTTGCGTTAGATTTGTAAGAATATTTTTTATATATTTTGTAATAAATTTACTAAAATATGCAATATTAAGTATTAGAATTACTTTTTAAATATTAAATAATACAAAATATAACTATAAGTGATTGAAATCAACTTCAATAGCCAGTAAAGTTTTTTTTCATTGTTTCTTTATTATTAAATAATTAAAACATGCAGTAAAAAAGAAAAAATAAACCCCTCCCCTAAATCAATGGCAAAACCCCCATAAATTATTAGTTATTTCACTGCCTGAGTCAACGAAAAGAAAAAAAAGGGCTAAATCTCTCACGTGTGCGTGCTGTAAGCCGGAGAAGAAACGGACAATTTTCATGTTCTAGGTGCGCGGTGGTACATATCTGAAACCACCACAAAGTAAATTGGGTAGAGTTGGTTCTTTTCATCATTTATCATACTAAAAATTAGTTATGCTATGAACAGCATATGCAGCAAAAATGTACATACCTTACTTTAAATTTTTGTCTATTTTTATTTACTAAAAAAAAATCTTTTTGAAAGTGGTTAAAAAAGGCTTTTAAAATGATGCATTTTTCTCACAGAAATAAAAGTTTTCTGTCTCGTGCTGACATCTAGTGTCTTTTATAAGAGTTAAAAGATATGTTTGGGACCTGTGGTTCCATTGAAATACCATTGCGCGTTTAGAGATATTTTTTAGAAAATGGTGGTTTTAGAGAGATACCACCGCGCGTTAAAGGGTTAATTGCCTGAATCATAAATAATATTTCTTTATCAAGAGCTATTGACTACGGACCTCATAATGTTGAACCTTGTTCAAGTGACAAGCATGACACCTGATTGGGCACATCTTCCTCTCCTAACTTACACAATGCCATTGGGAGGACCTTGAGTTTGACGTATTCAGCATGCATCAGCTCCCTCTACCCGACGGGTCTTCAGTGGCACCAGAACTCGAACCCGCGACAAGCCGGACGCAAGTTCAACACCGTTCTGAGGCCATGCCAGGATGGATGGCGACCACCTGCTCCAATGCACTGGACTCGATAAATACCCGACTGACGACGTCGTCATTTGGTACTGGGAGGCTCAAATGGTTAAGAAGTCAAGCACGGGCGATGGATAAATAAATCACCATGATTCGTTCGGCTCTTTATGAGTTATCAAGTGATTCAGTTCGCAGATGAACATGCAGCTTGACGTACTCTACAGCCTTAGTTAAAGAAAATGGAATACACACCACACACACATCCAAAATAATCGAAACAGGCCTTAAGCGTTCGATATTTTGAATTTCATTAGCTGTAATTACAGTATTATTCCACTGCGCAATATCGTCTTGCGTGAACTGCATCGATGCACCTAACTAAAGACGCGGGAGGTTTCAGTGATTCACACATCCCTTTGTGTTTCCGTCGGCCCTTGGAACTCGTCCAGGAATCACACAATGTGAATGAATACCGAGCGGGAAGCACATGAAAAAAGGTTCAAGGCTACTAGATGCAAAGTCGTTCGTTCCCAGAAAACAAATAGAACTTCAAACAAACAATCACTTTAGACATAACCGAGAAGAGCGGTGAATAAAGAGGAATGTTGCCCGTGAATTTCAAACAGCTCACGTCACGCTTTAGAATCGGCACATGCAGCAGGCTTTATACCCATATTACGGCTGTTGGCAACTCTGCAATCCTATCAATTTAAATTAAATTTTATTAACAAATCTATTCAAAGCAAGACTGACTGATTGATTGATATCCTGAGCTGGCACTCCACTCTCCAGACTTCCGCATCCCACCGACGCAAATTTTTTAGCCCCGACAGATTTGACTTGTATCAGCACTGCTAAGCGACTCGACAGAACAGCGCCGTTGGTCAGGAGTTCACGGTCAGAAGCCTCTGGTATCAAGTAGCTTTCAATCAGAACGATGAAGGTCTTATGTTATGGGTAAAATTTCTCCATTGTTTCAAATATATATTACGAAATCTTACGTTTCCTAAGGAAATTGAAGGCATTACCTGGGTCAATATCCGCTATTGCCGCCCATCCGGTATAGTGGTCAGTGAAGCTGACTGCGGTGCCGTAGGGACTGGGTTCGAATCCTGGTGAAGGCATGGATGTTTGTGTTGTAATCCTTTCTTCTGTCTGTGTTGTATGCCCCCGTGTTATACATTGCGTGGTGCACGGGGTTTATAAATGTTAAAAAAAATATCCGCAATTGTGCCCGATTATTTCAAAACTTATTTTTATCTTGTTCACTGTTTAACTGAATTCATCCAACACTCTTCTACGAGATATAACGATCGAAGTTTAATACCAACTCAGATCTCACCCTCGCTACTTAACATAGATTCAAAATGAAAAGGTCCATTTCCGATAAACCTCAAAGTGAGACATTTGGCGCTTAAAGAACCATAAAGTTTCTAAAAGTAGCAACCTGAACATGCAACTGTTTTAGTTTGTTTAAACGTATAATAAGTAAAAATAATAAAAAAATATATATAACAATGTTTTTGGATCAATGAGTTAATTCAATTTAAATCAAAGTATAGTTTCATCAGTAATTTGTTTTCATTAGCTCAAAAATACTTGATTATTGCGCAAAACTCTACTTACGGAATAACGTGAGACGTGAGAAAAAACGGTAATATATTATAAGAAGACGCAATAAACTGAAATAACAGAGTACAGCCCACGAATGTTTTGCCATTGACGCCAGTTGTCAATGTAATTAGTTCGGCATGTGTTCAATTGACACACTCCACACAAATAATGCAGGTAATGTAGTAGTTGAATGCGACAATCAGCAAAATTAAAGGGTTATTAATAATTAAAAAACAGAAACAACAGGAGGAATATCTATTACGAAGGTGCATAACTTTGAATAATGGTCAGATGACATCAAAGCTAGTACCTCCATGTTTTAACTGCCACACCCCCACTTGCCCAATGACAGATTCGGAAGTGTACTTTTGACTTAAAATCAATTGTTTTCTTAATGTATCTCAACGAAGTAATTCGACAGCCATTGACATCGAGGGTTTTTAATGGCACAACGGCTATAGCTTATTTAACTGAATGAAGCCCTAAGTTCTCGACCATAATCTGTCAAATACTGCAGTTTTTTTACTTTGCCTAGCTAGTATAGAAATGCAAAATAAATAACCAATTCCATCAAATATTTTTCACTCACCACACATTTTCTAATAGTTCCAAATAAAACACAACACTAGTATTAGTTAGCGGAAACAAAGACGGTCGGGACACTTTGAATTTAAAAAAAAAAGAAATTTTACGATTTGTAAAACTAAAAAAATAAATTTTCTTGTAGTCACCATATTTCACTCAACCTTTAAATTATTATTAAAATACTAGTCACTAATATAAAAAGCAACTTAAGAAAAAAATATAAATTTAAAATTTTTTTACGGTAGGAAAAATATTCTTACAGAACAACAACAAAAAAAATCATGTTCCACGTATGAGAGCAATATAGATTTTATTTAATTTTAGTTCCATTCGCTAAGATTAAAACTCCATTACTTGAGCTCTCCATTTGACCGTCGTTTCCAGGACTGAATAAACTTTCTTGAGGATGAATGTACATTTAAAAAAAATACCAAGTCGTCCACGCAAAGATTCTCAAGAATGCTAGAAGATCCCTTTTATGGTCGTCTGGGTTCTAGACGGGAAGGGGGAGCCTAATCTAGCTCTATGCGCGTTGAAACTCGATTAAAAACTTATTTTCTTTTAATTTATTACATTTTATAAAAGTTAAGCATTCGAGGTACCTTTCCGAAAAATGGTACGAGCTTAAATTAAAAAAAGAAAAAAAATTATTCTATTATTTATATTTTAAAATTATTCTATTATTATTTCATTTATACACTATCTGGCCAAAAGTATCCGGACACCCAGTGGTATGGACTTAGAGCGTCCTGAGACACATACCCCTCAGGGGGCTCACCTTCTTTAGGTGAGTACGGGTGTCACAATCCCGAGGTGCCCTAGTGATCTTTTCCTTTTCCCACGGGGTTTACTGTCTTTGGTAAACACGGGCTTCACGAACCCGGGGTACCCTAGCGATCCTTCTCTATTTTCGACCCTCTTTCTTGTCATTCAATTCATTCTTTCTTTCTCTTCCCGTCTAGACCACAGATATTAAAACAAATGTTTGGCGCAGTATAGCCGAAATCGGCTCTTGCGCCAATAAACCCCAAAATCACTCACTCATTCACCCTGAGACACATATTAATATGATGTTGGTCCCCCTTTTGCATGGATGGCAGCCTGCACATGTTTGGGAAGACTTTCCATCAATTTTTGATAGGTGACATTAGGAATTGCCTTCCAGGCGTCCATCACAGCTGAAGTAAGTGTTTGCAGGGAGGATGGTTGATTTGGCTCGCTACGTAATCTGCGCTCTAATTCGTTCCAAAGGTATTCTATGGGATCTAGATCGTGGCTCTGAGAAGGCCAGTCCAGTTTTTGAACACCCATTCGTCAAACCACGTCTGTGCCTCGATGTGTGAATGGAGCAGTTATCCTGCTGGAAGAGAAATAGGACTTCCCCGAAATATTTCCATAGTGTTGGAAATGCAGCATTGTCCAGAATGTCCACATACATCTCAGAATTCATATTTCCAATCACAGGAACTAACTGACCCAGGCCAAACCACCAGAAACACCCCCACACCTTTATGCTTCCACCACCAAACTTAACAGTCGGTACTATGCAGTCACTAAAGAAACGTTCGGCGGGCATCCGCCAAACCCAGACGCGTCCATCTGACTGCCAGACTGTAAAGCGAGATTCATCACTCCAAATAACAGTTTTCCACATGTCCACAGTCCAATGACGGTGAGCTCTACACCATTGCATTCTGTGGAGTGATGTTTGGCTTGTGAGCGGCTGCACGACCATGGAATCCCAAGTTTTTTAACTCTTGACGGACAGTTCTGCTGCTAACACTAATTCCTGATGAAATTTGGAACTTCTGAGAAATTTCCACCGACGAGGACTTGCGATTTGGTTTCACTACCCTTTTCAGAGTTCTGCGGCTGCGTTCACACCAAGTATTTTCGGCCAACTGGTTAGTTTTTCTGCCGTTTCACTGCCTCGACGTTTCCACTTCACAAATACATCACTCACAGTAGATTTAGTCTTCTGTAGAATGTCCGCAATCTCACGAACTGATTTCCCACAAAGGTGGCATCCCACTATACTGCCACGATCAAACTCACTAAGCTCCTTTGACTTACTCATTGCCTCACAAACGCATAAATACAATTTGACAAACCACTATCAACACTTTTATAGCTTTCAATTACGTATCAAATTGCGTCACTCGCCACAACCACTTTTTAAGGGGTGTCCGGATACTTTTGGCCAGATAGTGTATGTCTAACATTAATTCAAACTGGATCTCGTAAAGAAATTAATTTATTTATGTTTATTAATAATTGGTTTTTGTCTTTACTTTTCCCCCAGTATAAAACGACGCCAAATAATACCCGTAAATAGATTCTAAGAGTCGTTGCAATGAATGGTTTGCGGGCCTCGTTGTGTCCAACGAAATCTTCCTTTTAAACCATGCTCAGATGACGAAGTTGACACCTCAGTTGGCACCCTACTCCCCACAACCATGTCACGCCAACACTAGAACTTTATATGACAGCAATAGCCGTATAAGGCAATTCGAAGTCAACTTTGCTTCAGTCAAGAAGTGGGTTTTAAGGAAGTGGTTAACCATTCAAGACGCCGTGTACAGGGTGACTTGTCGAGGTTTTGGAGGTTTAAAGCCTTCACATTGGCATGATGTGGAAGTTTGAAGAATGAGGTATCAGCTCAGAAGTCATCGAGATTCGTCGGTAATGGTAACGGTTATACATGTACGTAGATGCTATGTATCCACTCATCATAACTGAGAAAAGATATGAATTTGTTGAAGTTACATAAGAATAGATAGAAATCCACATTGAGTGCTGCACAGCTGTGTAGGTGGAGGGGTAACCAATCTCCAAGTTGATCTAGCTTTGGATTCAGTTCCAAAGGAGAGTGAAGTGAAAATGAAGTCACATATCCATGGCAACAAACTCCGTCTTTCGACCGTGTGCCCCATTTCGATGAAACCGGAGATAATGGATGGATTTCTTTAATAAAAAGTATTAAAAAGAATATTTTTAAAAAATCCGTTACTTGTTACCTCTAAATAACTGTGCGATTATAAAAAGGAAATTTCAAATAACCACATAGAAGAAAATGTCTAAAAAGGTAGATAAATCTATACAAATGAATAAAATTGAAGTGTCTGTTTGTAATTTCAAATTAGCAGCTTTTTACTAAATGCATTTAAAGGTATATACGGTGCTTATATCAAAAAATCAATTTTTAAAATTTTTGTCTGTATGTCTATCTGTCTGTCTGTTTGTTCTGGCTAATCTAGGGAACTTCTGGTCCGATTTTAAAAATTCTTTTACCAATGGAAAGCTACATTATCAACGAGTAACATAAGATATATTTTACCTCCATATTCCTACGGGAACGAGAATTATGCGGGTAAAATATTGACGTTGCCAAGTTGGCGCAAAATTATGCATTTGTGATCAATAATGGAAATTTTAATAAAATTTTTTCACATTTGTAGCAAATAACTGAAGCATAGTGTAATTTAGCATCTTAACAAAAAGCAATTTTTAAATGGTTTTTATTAAACGTCTAACGTTTATTGCGTTACGTTTGTTAAATGTCAAACACAAACTTTGAGAAATATCGCCAAGTTGGCTAAGAAGCTCTCTATTCCGACAATCCCAGATATTTTAAGGCAAATTTCCCCCCACTTTTTAAAGAGGGAAACGAAATAAAGTTTTAGCGAATTGCGTGCGCGTGAAATTGAAAATTCTATGATAATATTAATTGACAGTTTCATAAAAAGTTTTGATTATTTTAGTAGTTTTGATTAGTTTGAAAAGTTTTGAAAGTATTTATTACTTTGAATTTTTGGAATAAGTACAAAGACAACATGGCGGAAGATATTTTGCGACGAAAACCAATCAAATATGCCTTTCAATGAACACATCTACAACGAAACGCAATAAAGGTTTTTGGAATGGTTAGGAGAAAGCTACATGATTTTGGAATGATTAGCTCTAGACATGTCGACGGAAATGGCTTCGATATTGAAATTACTTGAGAATTAAATTACAAATTCATAGTATTGTAGCATCAAGTAACAGAATTTATCCCTCAATTAACTCCAGGACAAAGTCACATTTTCCAACAAGTGTTACGCAAAATAGAATCCGGCAGTCGTGCACTTTTTTTTCTCTCGAAGCCCCTGAAGGAATAGGAAAAATGTTTTTGCTAAACTTATTATTAATGACCATTAGAAAAACCTAGAAGATAGCAGTTGCTATGGCTTCTTCTGGTATAGCCGTGATTTTACTGACCAACGGTCGTACTACACATTCCGTTTTAAAATTATCGCTTAATCTTGCATTTGAAGATTCCCTCATCTGAAATTTCAGAAAAAAATAGCTCTCAAGGCAGGATGCTTCAACAATGTAATCTTTTAGTGTGGAATGAAAGTAAGATGTCTCACAAGAAAGCTATAGAAGCGTTAAATCGGTCTCTTCAGGATTTACGAGATAGTACAGATATTTTAGGAGGAATGGTAGCTTTATTATATATTGGCTGGTGAATTGAAGCTTATGGGGAAAATTTGAAAAATTCAGTCTGAAAACGAATATGAGAGTGCATCTTCATAACGACGTAGATTCAGAACATTATGCAGAGACGCAATTAAAAATCGTTTATGGTTTTTGGCTGGAGGTTTTATTTTACTTTCAGAGAATTTTGTAGTGTAGAAGAAAATAATGTAATTCTCATTGCTCAAATTTACGTGGGCTTGCAATAAAATTTAATTTGGGGTCAGTGGTTGCGCGCAAGATCAATATTGGCGCATAACAATGACAATGTCCATAAAATCAACATTGAATATTTAAACGCCGTGCGGGGGAGGGGGAGAATTGAAGAAATATTTATTAATGAATACAATCATGGATAATGAACAAAGTACTTCATATCCCACAGAGTTCTTAAATTCACTTGAACTTTCGGGTGTACCCTCACACGAACTTAAATTAAAACTATATGTACCAGTTATGCAAAATCTCGATGCTCCTCAACTATGTAAAGGAACGAGGCCTTGGATCACAAATCTGATGCAGGATATACTTGGTGCCAATATTTGAACATATGTCATGAAAAGGGATAATATATTATCATACCTCGAATTCCAAGTATTCCCACTGACCTACCATTTCAATTCAAAAAAGTTCAATTTCCAGTTTTACTGTTGCTATTAACAAAGCTAACATTTCAGGTAGCAGGGGTGCATTTTGAAAAGCAATGTTTTTCCCATGGCCAACTATATGTAGCCTAATAGGTGTGTCCAATGCCCAAATCTTCACATATTTGCAACTGACGGAGGAACATGTAATATCAGTAATGTGTACAGTAGCATCTTAGAATAATATTCTGTTTTGAGTTCTTTTAAAGAGGAATTATATATTAAACGTAGATACTTTCGATTTTAAAAAATATTAATAATTTAAGTTATTGAATATTTGTTGTTAATTATTATAATAAATTACGGTTTTCAGTTTTTTTAACTAAGCTCAATTTTATAATTTTTAAATTTTATTGGTTCCAGTCAAGCAATAAAAAAATTACCATATGATATTATTTACTTTCCAATGACAATGATTTTGACTTTGACAGTTATTTAAAGACATCAACGCGAGTGTAGCCGCGGGTAAAATCTAGTTTAAAATAAGATCATGAGGGCTGAAATTATCACACCCAACACGTGCAAAAGCTGATATGGCGGTGGTGGGAAATAATTTGAATGAATGAAGACTTGCAAAAAAGGTTGAGGTCCGTCGTCAATAATCCTGGATGTTTTTGTCAAGTGCGACGACATTAAAACCAAACAATTTAACACACTAAACTAAATTAATATTATTTAAGCTATTGGCTGCGTTTTAAATTGTATTGTAATCGGTACCCTTATTTATAACTAAATGAGCTAATTACTGTCACAGAAAATAGAAACAGAAAAAAAAAATAACTACTAGCGTTTTTCTCTCCACTATCGTTAAACAAGAATTTTACATTTGGCTGCGTTTTACTACAGCAAAATCTTTTTAAAATAATCTTCTTACACTGTATGATAGATTCCTTGTAAAGAGCACGATGTGGGAAATCGCGTTAACTTACAGTTCTTTTTCACTCACAGAAAAGGGATTTTCTGCCTTAAAGAGAGAAAAACTACCTTTTAGAGACTACTTGTACTACTTGAGTCATTTTCTTAAGAAATTGTTCAACTATATGCGCATAGAAACATTTCAGAATGAATTTAAATAAAATTCAGTATCTTATAATCACAAGAAGAGATTGTGATTTCAAGGTGGGTCCAGAACTTTTGAAAGTACATATATTTTCTCTTTAATGTGACAGTTCTTATTTTCATCTGGCATTGTTAAATCTAATTATTATGTATAACATTAATTTGCATATGTGGATATTAAAAATTTAAAAAATAACTTACATACCCTGCGTAGTTAAGAATATAAAGCACTTGTTCATATAGAGATAAGCAAAAACGTTTACTTCTGCATCGAAATGATAAAAACCCCGCAACGCATAAAGCAACAATTCGTCAGAAAAAATTAAGAAAAGCTTTCTTTTTTTTTACTATGTCCTGAGCCACTGAGTGTAACATTACTCAAAAAATAAGCCCTTGCATCCAAAAGTTAGGAAGTTTATCAGCCGAATATATGTGATCAATCTCATCTTCAAATAAAAGGGACAATGGGGTCATTCTTACTTTAAACCTAATTTAGATTCCTCTGGTCAAGATGATGGGTACAACGCCTACGTCTCTGTATTAAAAATTTTTAGGGTACAATAAAACCCTAGATTAGCGTAAAATTGTTTATTTAAAACTTATAATAGAGTGACCTTGCTTAACTTTTTGCGTTATATCTGGCAAAAAGCTATTCGTAGTTTTCAGTAATAGGCATAATTTTAAGTTATTTCTTGTTAGATTAGTTTTTATTTGATTCATGGAGGAAATTATTCGTCGTTCGCATAAATATCTTGTCAAATATTAAGAAAACAAAAGTAGATAGTTTATTTTTGTTTTTCTTTTATCACGCCGAGGTTTTAGACAAACTATTCCCTATATCAAATATTATTTTATTTTAGGTATACCGACCTTTGGTGCAAGCGAAAAGAATACGCGTGAGCGAGACACTATAAAGCAATGGGAGGGCTATTGGCGATGAACCTCGTCATTCTGAACCATGGTCAAATGACAAGGAAGGCACCTCTCCCTCCAAGCTACCCTACCGCCTCAACGGGATTGCTGCGAGCTCCGATAGATTTAATATGCATAGGCCCCACTACACAGCGATTCTTCAGTAGCACCTGACTCAAACCCACGACACTCCAACCACGAGTTCGTGTCTAGAACCACTAGGCAGAAGACTAGAACAGAAATATTTCAAAATTAATAACAAAGAACATAAGCAATAGGCTCAAACTCATAACACGCCAACTCATTTCGGAATATACACACTATAGAGCAGCGGTACTCAACCTGTGGCCCACCGGACATTTTTAAGTGGCCTGGGCATGGCCTATTACTCTGAGAAATACATTTATTTATGAGAATTTGGTGGGAAATTCTTCATTAAAAAATCAAATATATATCAATTTTGCTTTTTGCTGTCGATGTCGTTTGGGTACGAGTTGATATTTTCCCCCGATTAGTGATGATTGACAACAGTGGAGTAGCGATCATTTTATGAGTGGGACTAATTTTTAACTATCTTTCATATCTTGCAAGTGAAAAAGATTCGAAGAAAATAGATTGTTTCAAGACGATTAGGAAGTTGACTATTTTGTAGTGAAAAAAAGCATGATTCAATAACTGTTTAATTTTACATGAAAGTGTATTTAAAAAATGCCAATAAAAAGGAAACATTCGATGACACTTTCCCTCAATGATCTGTTTCAAGAGATGATAAATATGCTTTCTTGAATAATCTTTACAACAGAATATGTAAGTGTTTTGTCAGTGGTAATGTGACAGCGGTAACAAAGGCACCCTATGAAATTTGTTGTATCATTGGTAATCATATGAAACCGTTTTACTAATGCAGAAATTGGGAAAAAGGGATTCTTAAATGCTTCCAATTTAGAAAAATTCAATGACAAAAATAAAGAAAATAGTTTAAAAAAAAAGCAAAATAAGAGTTTTAAATATTTTGATCAAGTTCCACATTTTAAATTTTCTATGTTATCTTGGTCTTGAAGCGTTTCTCCTTTCACCTCCATTAATCTTCATGTTGCGTCCCGGCAGAAAAAAAAAGTTGAGTACCCCTGCTATAGAACTACGGTATTGTAGGAAAATTTTGCATTCGTGTTGTAATGTGTGTGAAATTACTTTGTAAAGATACCTCATTTGTGGAAGATTTATCTGTACTACACAAAAAAGATAAAAATGTTAGAAATGGAAGATTTTGACTTTACTTTTTTGTATGATAAAAAAAAATTTCATTTATAAATATTATTTTAAAATAAACTTCGCATGGGTAGAGAAAGATGCGATAGGCCGGTGTACCACGAACTTTCATATTCCGTGAAAAATAGGTGTTTGAAAAAAGCGCCGATAAGAACTGATACATTTATTACACGTTTCAGAAACATATATGTGAAAAAAACGAAAAGTACGCGGAGACAGCGAAACTGAATCCGGCGCAGCCAGTGAAGGTTTTTACGATTTTTCCATGAAAAGCGGAATGTTATTTTGTAAGCCTATAGATGATGAATGAGATAAAAGCGACATCTGTTCATGATTGTTACAGTAAAAGTTTTCTTGTTATGATTTGATTTCTGAGAATTCCCATTACTGCGACTCACGCGAATTGTTTGTACCACAACAGCTACGATCAAATGATGGGTAAAGGAGAGTGACGAAGTAAATAACTTGAAAGACAGAATTTCCTTTCAACTATTTTTGAATTGTCGAGTGATTGTGATTGTGAGAGGTGCTGGTTGGTATAATTTTTGTTGGGTCGTGAGTTCGATACAGCAGCTAATTCCAACAAGCCCTTCATATAGAAATGTTATTGAAGATTAAATTAGCTGAGATTCAGAATATTAACGTGTAGGCGTAGTGTGAAAGGAAGGAATGAATGCTACTGGCGCATATTTCTACTTTATTACTTATCACTTTTCCACTTTTTGACTTACCGCTTGGGGTAGATTCTAGTCACCCAGATATTAAACTTTGAAGAAACTATTGGCGAAGTACATTTTAATTTTCTACCATTATCAAAAGCACTGAACTGACACCCTACTCTTCAAAACTCCACACCACACAACACAAGAACGTGCACCAGCTTCTCTACACGGTTGATCTTCAGAAGCACCACTATAGCAGATTAAGTTGCAACATCTGCAGTGGTAATTTTTTTCCTTTTTGGATTACCGTGGAATTATCAAAACAAATTTTCCGGGGAAGAGGAGTCAGACCATCATTGGTGTCTATTACTGTTCACTACTGAACAGATTTCATGACGCTCAAAACTAAAATGAAATACAATAATCGGCAAAGATGTATGATTTCTTGAGAACTATACATCTTTTCTAGAATTGCGCATGATTGTGGCTTAAAAATGTCGCCACATCCGTCCTTTTCTCTTGATCTTCTTCCTAAGCATTTATTCCCAGAAACCTAAAAGTCATTGCGGTGTCAGACACAAATGAGGGAGGGAGACAATGGTTTTCGACGCAATCTGCCGAGTTCCACAACTACGCATTCGAAAAGTAAAAATAAACTCGAAGAAAAAAGGAATAAATCTGAATGGGGGGGGGGGTGCCCAGATAGACATGTCGTCAGAATATACAACAAATAAAAAATAAGTTTCTTTCTCAATCATTTGTAACACTAATTAAAACTTTATGGTTCCGAAATAATCAGCTATTGTGATTCAGAATGGAGATTATTGATTTCTATAACTCATAGGAATATTCCAGGAGTAAAATTTCATTTAGTTTATTCATGTATCACTTATTATTTATATTTTTGCGTTGAACGGGATTCGAGGATTTTATGCAAATCAGTCGCAAAGTACAAAACAGTTTTTCAGGATCGATGGAAATTTATTGTCGAAAAACGATCCATTACAGGAGAAAGTACTCATATTCGCTTAATAAATCGCAAAAGGCCTTTACGCCTTCTATGGCGCTCAGACACTACTATCAGTGTCCAAAATACGTGAAAGATTATTCACAAGCACTCGCTCGTCCTACAAAATAAGCCAAAGTAACAACTAATCGCTGGTTGACTCTTCAAGGTCAAATCAACTTAACACTTCAAAGGTCAAAACAAAACTAACTCAGATTCGGCGAGCGACTCCCTTTTGTTCAGGTCGTTCTTTTTATCCTATTTTCTCACGGATCTCTTGAGAAAATTCCACTTGCATCACAGATTGCGATATTAATAATTCACTTGCATCATAATTGTGATATTAATTCTCCACTAATTTCCAGAAGAAAACATAGGGTCGCGAATCCACCAGAAATGGTCTCCAAGTCGCTAAAATGCTTGCCAAAATGATGCCATCTCGACTCTGTCGCCAAGATTTCACCAAGTTTTTATTGAATCGCGTCAAGGATCGATTGCTTGCGAAGTCGCGTTGCGAAGAATCGAAGTCGCGTTGCTTGCGAATATTAGAATTTTAACATAAAATAAATACAACATAGAGTAATTAATATAAACATCTAGATACAAATTTTTTACACTATTCTAAGTATTTTTACACAAAATTTTTAACGATATCCTATTTATTACAGTATCACAGTTCTCCCAGGTGGAGCTTACAGCTTTTATGTCCTAAGACTAACTTTCATGGCCCGGCGTTGCACGGGCTTTTACCGAGTGCATACATATGTGCATTGACAAAAAAACGTACAAAATGACAAATGAAATTCATATGAAAGTGTCTTTTTTTAAACTACCTTTTTAAAAAAAATAATAAATATAATCAGTTTTATAATTTTTTTAAAAAAATAATATATGGCTAACTATGTTTTGTTTATTATTTTACATATGTGTGTAAAATGTTTCATATTCAAGAAATATTTTTTATAAGATGTGGTATGTATTGAAGAAATGTATTACAAAATTATATCATGCTAAGCAAATTATTTTTCTAACTTTAGAGAATGCTTGAAGTATCATTATAAGGCATATAAATTAGGCTGGAAATTAATAATGGAGCATATAATGCATAAACATTGCTTTTATTTTTTTTCAATTTCTAGTGGGTGACATTTGATGTTAATACAACTTTTTAAAATGTAAATTCATTAATTAAATTTTAAAATGTTAACAAACAAAAATTATAGTCCAACAGCATATATAGAAAGCAAAATCGTTCGTTGGTCCCTGTAGCGTAATGGACTTGTACTCCAAAAGTTCATGAGTTCGAATCCCGCCTGGGATGGCATATTTCTGAAAAAGTGACTTTTTTTTTTAACTATACTATTTTATTGAAAGATTTAAACTTAATTGTATACTAAATAAACACAGTAACAAACAAAATAATCCAACACCAATCATAGAAAGGAAAATCACTTTCTATTTTGTCACTTAATATTGTGATTCTGTCATACATATTTTTATTAATTGTAACTATTTAACCATTTATTTTATTTTTTGACAGTTGAAACTATCTTTATTTAAAAAAAAATTAATGCATGTGGAACCATTAGCCAGAGAATTAAATATTATATTTGAAGAAGTTTCCAGAGTAAAGCGCGAGGACTGTGTTTATATTAATCGTAACTTTATAATAAAAAAGTAACTAAAACAAAAAAAATTTTTTTGACCTAAGTAGGTATTGACATAAAAATTTCTTCTTTATAATGTTTGTTTTTTAAAAAAAATGAAACATTATCAGGTTTATTATGTTTTTTTAAGATCACATATGCAGCTAATTTATTAAAAAAACTCGTTAATTATGTTTTGTTTATTATTAATATTCAAAAAATATTGGAATAAGTTTTATGTAAATTAAAAACGTATTACAAAACTATATTATATTCAGTAAAACAAAGGAAAAAATATTTTGAAATTAAAATTGCTTTTGTAACTTTAGAGAAGGCTTGAAGTATCATTGTCTTAGATGAATGAAAAGGGGGAAATCCCTCTTTCTTACGTCACTGAGAACAAATATATGCCTCATTTCAAAACTGAAACTTTAAGATTGACCTTCCTCTACCGCTCATGCGCAAAAAAATCAAAAAAAAATCTTGGGAGAGGTTCAAATTGAAATTAACTTTTAATTGAGGGGATCCACAGGATATTCACATAACGATTGAAAATTTTCGATTCACGATTACATTTAAATGTATTGCAAAAAATTTATTGATTTTTGATATTTTAAAAAAAGCAATTAATAATAAAGAATATATAATATGAACATAGCTTTTTTTCCCCTAAGGAATTTATGTCTATTTAACTGACTATTTCCAAAAAAAAATTAAAAATCAGAAAAAAACCGCAATTTTTTCAATCTTCGTATATGTTTCGTATAATATTGCTTTACACACGGAAAAAAGGTTTTGTGAGATTACCTTCATAAATGACGAAAATTCCCCTTTTTACTACGTCAGCGAAAGACTCAAAACAACCGCAACCTTTCACGTCTTCCAAACAGAAATGAAAACTTCTTGTTAGGAATTGTTGAAAAAGATAGAAATTACTTTAAATGATTAAAAATCAGAAAAAAAAAACCTTTTTGAAGGCAAAAAAAAAAAAAAAAAAAAAAAAAATGAAAAGCACATCAAAGTAACAGAGGATCATGTTAAAATAAGGAAAAGTCAGTAAAATTAATTTACGTGGGAAAAATTAGCAGAAATGAAAAAAAAAGAGATCCGCGGATTCGAACTCGCAGCGACACGATCCACACTATGGTGCAGCGGAAGCGACGCGCTATCCAACTGAGCTACCCAGACCCGTAGCGAAAACTGAAAATAGGCATCAATAATGAATGGGACGTTCAAATAGAAATTAATTTTTAATTGGAGGGAATCCACAGGATATTCGCATAACGATTGAAAGCTTTTGATTGAAGATTACATTTAAATGTACTGCAAAAAATTTATTGATTTTTGATATTTTGTCTATTTAACTGAATATTTCCAAAAAAAAAAAAAAAAAAATTAAAAATCAGAAAAAAACCGCAATTTTTTCAATCTTCGTATATGTTACGTATAATATTGCTTTACACACGGAAAAAAGGTTTTGTGAGATTACCTTCATAAATGACGAAAATTCCCCTTTTTACTACGTCTGCGAAAGACTCAAAACAACCGCAACCTTTCACGTCTTCCAAACAGAAATGAAAACTTCTTGTTAGGAATTGTTGAAAAAGATAGAAATTACTTTAAATGATTAAAAATCAGAAAAAAAAACCTTTTTGAAGGCAAAAAAAAAAAAAAAAAAAAAAAAAAAATGAAAAGCACATCAAAGTAACAGAGGATCATGTTAAAATAAGGAAAAGTCAGTAAAATTAATTTACGTGGGAAAAATTAGCAGAAATGAAAAAAAAAGAGATCCGCGGATTCGAACTCGCAGCGACACGATCCACACTATGGTGCAGCGGAAGCGACGCGCTATCCAACTGAGCTACCCAGACCCGTAGCGAAAACTGAAAATAGGCATCAATAATGAATGGGACGTTCAAATAGAAATTAATTTTTAATTGGAGGGAATCCACAGGATATTCGCATAACGATTGAAAGCTTTTGATTGAAGATTACATTTAAATGTACTGCAAAAAATTTATTGATTTTTGATATTTTGTCTATTTAACTGAATATTTCCAAAAAAAAAAAAAAAAATTAAAAATCAGAAAAAAACCGCAATTTTTTCAATCTTCGTATATGTTACGTATAATATTGCTTTACACACGGAAAAAAGGTTTTGTGAGATTACCTTCATAAATGACGAAAATTCCCCTTTTTACTACGTCTGCGAAAGACTCAAAACAACCGCAACCTTTCACGTCTTCCAAACAGAAATGAAAGCTTCTTATTAGGAATTGTTGAAAAAGATAGAAATTACTGTGAATGATTAAAAATCAGAATAAAACCTTTTTGAAGGCAGAAAAAAAATGAAAAGCACATCAAAATAACAGAGTATCATGTTAAAATAAGGAAAAATCAGTAAAATTAATTTATGTGGGAAAAATTAGCAGAAATGAAAAAAAAAGAGATCCTCGGATTCGAACTCGCAGCGACACGATCCGCTCTATGGTGTAGCGGAAGCGACGCGCTATCCAACTGAGCTACCCAGAACCGTAGCGAAAAATGAAAATAGGCAACAATAATGAATCGGAAGTTCAAATTGAAATTAATTTTTAATTGGAGGGAATCCACAGGATATTCGCATAACGATTGAAAGATTTCGATTGAAGATTACATTTAAATGTATTGCAAAAAATTTATTGATTTTTGATATTTTAATAAAAAGCAATTAATAATAAAGAATATATAATATATGAACATAGCTTTTTTTTCTAAGGAAGTTATGCAAAAAAAAGTTTCGAAATGAGCAAATTCTTCGATTTTATTATGAAATTATAAGTCAAAAAAAAGAAAAAACATCAGGCATTATTTTAAAGTAACTTATAAGTTTTATGAAAGAAAACAAAAATTTCGATACTGATAAATATTTTAAATGAATCTCAGAAATGCATTGAATGCATTTTATCATCTTAATCTGACATAAATAGTTATTTAATTTTGAAAATAATATAAAGAAAAATTGACGAAAAAATAACTTTTTCATCCACTCGCCAAAGTTACTGATTTCCCCCTGTTTAAGGCAGAATTTTTTTCGTGTAACCCTTGAGTTAGATGCGGTTGACGGCGAAACATTTCAAAAGTCTTTGGCGCAAAGCTAATTTTCGACGCTAATGTTTGGCTAAATGTAAAATCGCGTATTATTAATTAGTTTAAAAATCATTACCTTCATTTTTAGGTCATAATTTTAAAGTTTCAGCTCTCAAACTTCACAAACTATTTGCAAAAATAACGTACTTTGAAATAAAAAATGTACACATTACTACTGTTTAAGTTATTTCTCAGAAAAACAGCAGTTTACGAAAATCACAAAATGTTTTTTAAAATCCGTAATTTTGAAGTAAATTTTTCAATCTTCGTATATGTTACGGATAATATTGCTTTACACACGGAAAAAAGGTTTTGTGAGATTACCTTCATAAATGACGAAGTTATTCAATGTGAAGTAAAAATTTGGACTACTTTTTAAAAATTCTTTAAAAAAAAAGTTTTGGGAATTTTATTTTTTAAATGAATGGATGTAAAAGAGAAAGGCTTGAAGTTAATTAGTGTAGAATATTGATTTAATAACGCGAAAATAAATTCATACGCAACGATTTAGAAATAATTTTCATAAAAACGCATCAGTTTTAACACTATTTAAAAAAATTCGAAAAAAATAGAAAATATCGTAATTTTACAAAAAAAAGATACCGTATCGTGGCGAAATAAATGATCTTTCCGATTCTGTAATTATTTTTTGTCTGATTTCAACACCGAAAATTGGATGACAATTTAAAATGGTCGAAAACGTCGGATCACCGCTCGGCCGAAACGGAACGGAAGTTCCGCCAAGTAAACAACCGGTAGGAGTTAAAACAATTAGGCGTTTTAAGGTTTTTAATTAATACCTTTTCAACTAATTACAATATCGGAATATAAATGGGCAATACGGCTTCCCCGGAAAATTCCCGATCTTTTGGTACCTTCCGCGACTTTCTGCGTGGTGCGGTTCGTGAGAAGATAGACGCACATAGATAAATAGATAGATAGATAGATACGTTTGTTTACCTTCGAATTTTAATAGTGTAAGATATTTTCAACTAATTACAATATTGGAATATAAATGGGCAATACGGCTTCCCCGGAAAATTCCCGATCTTTTGGTACCTTCCGCAACTTTCTGCGTGGTGCGGTTCGTGAGAAGATAGACGCACATAGATAGATAGATACGTTTGTTTACCTTCGAATTTTAATAGTGTAAGATGACAGATGACAGTTGGAGCACTGTAGTGAGAAATAGAACTTGTAGCTCTTTCGGACAGTCGAAGTGTTATTCAGTATCTCGATCACGGGAGAAATGTTAGGGTATGGAGAGGTATTGAAGTTACAAATGCTCAAAACCCTGCCCAAGACTAGTGTTCTTCATCTGCACCGACAGTGGCATAACGTACACTTCCGCATCGTGGAGGGCGGGGGCAGGATTCTAGGGTGCCCTAAGTCGCATGTTATGATTTTGCAATATTTTGTAAGTTTGGGTTTGGGGCTCAAAATCTGACTTTGCTGGGCATAATATTCTTCGTTACGCTACTGTGCACGGAATACCATCCTACGCTAACCTAAAATACGATATAACAGATAAAATGTGGTTTTATATATATACTAGCTGTTACCCGCCCGCTTCGCTGGGTATTTCAAGATGTTTTATAAATTTTTACTGCTTATATATATGTATAAATTATTGAAATCTAAGTCCTAGCATTAAGAATTCGATTGAATTGAAAAATATACTTATACCTGTAACTGTCACCTGTTGATAAAAAAAAGGGGCAGAACTCATCTAATTTTTATTTTCTAAAAATCTCTAAAATTGAAGCATAGAATGATGTTTGCTCTTTCGTAACTCAAAAACCAAGTGGATTCCCGCAAAACCAATTTTCGGTGGATCTCTACTCCGTAAATTGAACACGCAAGCCAAATTTCAAGTCTAAATCTAGCAGAAAAAAGCAAAAGATTTACTATAAATATCCCCGTAATCCCGTTGAGAGCTGTTTTCCAAAATTACCGCTCTTAGCGGATTTCAATTCAACAAAAGAAAAATGCAAACCAAATTTCATTATTATAGTCCTTGTAGCTCGAAAAAAGTAATTTTTTTGTCAATACGTCCCAGTAATTCCCTGCAACCCCCCAGAACTTGATTTGCTTAAAATTTATTCTTAGTGGATCCCTATTCAACAAAAGAAACATGCTTAACAAATTTCAAGTATACGGGTCTAACAATTAAAAACAGGAATTTTTTTCTGTAACTCCTCTTGACCCCTCGCAAACATCTTTAGGGTCAATTTTCATTTTACTCTTTGTTAGAGGAACTCTATTTCATGAAAGGAACATGCCTACCAATTTTCAAGCAGGATGATCAAGTAGTTTAAAAATGGAAATATTTATCGATTACGCCTCTTAATCTCCCGAAATTAAACTTAGTAGTTGATATTCGCGAAACCCATTTTGTAGCGGTTCTCTACTTTACGAAAGGAATCTGCTTATCAAATTTCAAGACTGTACGTCTAACAGTTTAAAAATGGGGATAATTGTCTATAACGCCACTTGAGCCCCCGCAACGTCACTTCTGGTCTGTTTTCACAAAACCCATTTTGTAGGGGAATTGCATTCTTTGAAAGGAATCTGCTTAGCAAAATTTGAAGACTGTGCGTCCAAATAATTAAAAATGCAAAAAAATTATCAATAACGCCCCTTGAACCCCCGCAACACCACCTAGGGGTCGATTTTCACAAAACACATTTTGCAGTGTATTTCTATCCTATGAGAGGAATCTGCTAACCAAATTTCAAGACTGTGAGTCTAATAGTTTAAAAAAAGAAATAATTATTTATATCTGCCCTTAACCCCCCGCAACACCCCTTGGGGGTTAATTTTCTCCAAACCCATTTAGTAGCGGATAACTCCATGAAAGAA